>JAIFRP010004402.1:377483-407434 GCA_032403825.1 Odynerus spinipes
ATAAATTTGCGAGGAAAATTTTATTTCTTCGTCACTGTTGTTTTCAAACTTGTTCTTGTTGCTCTTTGTCGTTAAATTGCATTTATAATATTCGAAATCTTCTATATGAACTTGAACGTCCCTTAGACTCTTACCCACCAAACTTTGCACATCAATATCGAATAATAACGACAGAAAAGAACGAACGAACGAACGAACGAACGCGAAAGTTTACGTCAAGAGCACCTATGAGTAAGACTTTAAAGTTTAACAATTCATTTTGGCTTCGTTTTAAATTTGTATAAACATTTAAACTAATTACCGATAATAATAATAATTATTATTTATACTAATTAGTAGTTCTCGTAATTTTTTATACAAATTTCATCATCTTGTACGCTTCAACGTAATACTTTTTCGGTTCTGTATCTTTTAATCCCTTCAGCAAGCTCTCTAAACATGATTCTCGATCGCATTATGAGATCATTTCGCGAAATAACGAAAGATATGCGCGTATATGCACGGTCACTCACTTCATTTTTTTTTAAATTATTCGATCTCCTACCCTCGATCCCTTTAAACGAACAAACTTTCTGTCATCCTACGAATGAAAGGATAATAGATATATGTACGATATCATCGCGTCTTTGCCGCAGTCTCTAAAAAAGGGATGAAAAAAAAGATTAGATGGGGTGACGAACGCGAACAATAATGCGAGAGTACATAAGATACGATACAATAATAATTATGCTCGTTTCGATGTCACTGTATTATGGAGTGTGCGAGATAAACACCGGACTTTGCTTCTTAAAATTTCTTTTGCCGGTACAAAGTACACTTCAACGTTTGCTTATCGCTAATCTCGAACAAGTATCATAGATTCGTATGCTTGTTAAAATATAGTTTGCTTTTCGTTAAGAAACAGCAGGGATAGACGCTGTTTTTGTCAACGGACTTGGCACACAGACTTTTTTTTTATATACGCGGAACGACAACGATTCTGGCGAAGTTTTTAAATTTTCAAAAATCCCGCGGAATAGTAGACATAATAAAAAAAAGAATCTGAACTCTCGATAAATATTCTACGATAAACAATTTGAGAAATTTCAAAATCTCTCGTCGTAATTCAATGCGTACCGTTTACCAACTTTTTTAAAAATCATCTACACGTATGTACTATGTGTGGATTTCGTTGAACGTCTCGTTCTTCGTAATTTATTACTTCGTCACGATTTCCACGCCATTTTTATCTTGTTTATACAGGTTACATAATATGGCAAAATTAAGGAGAGTCGTGTCACATTTTGTATCCTGTAATAAGTATTCTTTTCTTCTTGGTATTACAGATTGTGTGTGTCTCGTGTATGTTTGTGTCTATGTGAGCTCGTCTACACGCGTCCACGTATTTCTTCTTTCAATTCGATCCGAAAAACCAGTCAAAAGGATTTTCAAAGTTGAAACATGACGCACGTATCTATGTAAGTACGTTACAAGGCTCTTAGATGTACTTTAACGTTGATGAAATAACGACGACGAATATGAATAATAATAATAATCGCAAAAAGTATTGTTAGAGAAACATATTGCGATATGACTCGTTTACCCTGTATTTAAATTCCTACCAAGAAGATTTCTATCGCGAGGACAATAAACGGATCGTTCTTCTACAAATTATGATACATAAGAAAAATCGGATTTCGCACCACGTCGTTATTATTAACGAATCAGATATGATTTATGAATAAAATCAAACGTGAATCACGTTCTCGTACTCTCGAACTAGTGCTTGGTCAATTTTCGACAGAAGAAAATACCTTTGGGTGAATTTGCGAAAAGAAAATGATCGCTTGACGATCCAAAACGGAAAGCAAATAAATGACCAAACCGGAGTTCGGTACGATTACTCGGGCAAATATTCGCGATACGAGTATGAAAGAAAAGTGGGTCGAACAAATTACGAAGTCCTTTAAGTGTGTATGCACGTAACATACGTAGGTACGTACGTCGCGTGCATGTATGAATGTAGATACGTGAAGGGATGGTTAACAAATAATCACGATTTCGATGGCTATCGATCCGTCATATCGTCCTCGACGGATGCACACGAAAATAACGTTTTAGATATCTGTATGATATGGCGCGCTCGATGGGACGAAAAACAGAAAGATAATAATACACAAATGACTCCGATCGAAGTGTCTCGCGTTGAAAGGATGAGTAAAGATAAATTAAAAAAATGAACAACAACAAATAATAATAATAGTAATAATAAGGAACGCGACTAGATACTATATTGCACTAGAATTTTTCATTAACTACCTAATCAAATGGCAATTAGACTATTATCCCTCTAGAAAATACTTATCCTCTTACTTATATACACGTTTTTTTAAAAATGGCTACCACTTGTCATCTTTCCTTTTCTACCTCTCTCTCTCACACACATACTCACTCTCATCCTCTCCCTCTCTCTTTCTAACTCGTTTCTTTGTTTACTTATTACACAATGCCTCTTCGATTAGCCCTCGATTTAGTTGCGTATCCTCTCGTGGTATTGCTCGATGCACGAGATAAATTTAAAATCAACGACGAGCCGTCCACATTGGTCGATTTGCTCGACACTCGCACCCTCTTTCTTCTTCGTCCCCCCTTTTCATGACCAGTAGTATAGGTCGAATACCAACGGCCGAATTTTTTTGCCGAGAATAAAATATACATATAATTTGTTCATATATATATATATATATATATATATATATATATATACACTTGTATGCGCGCATTGTCTCTCTCTGTGTGTGTGTGTGTGTGTGCGTGCGTGCGTGCGTGTGTGTGTGTTGAAGAAACGAGATCGTTAGCCTTGAAACTCGAATCGGCTGCTTCCTCGATTTTCTCGTACGATTTCTGTATGTACGTGTATTAGAGACATGTATTAAAGTACGCGTATTACAGAATAGGAAACAAATAGTAAAAAGAGAGAGAGGCGCGTTGGCGATCACGATGGTTAGACGACTGAAGATGAGATGAAAAATCGAGTGATGACAAAATCGACCGTTCTCTCGTCAATTTTACGCTTGATCGAACACAACGTGCGCGCGCACGATCTCGAAGAAAATACGAGGAACGGTTTGATCGTTCTTCTTTTTCTTTCTCTTTTTCTCTTCTCGTCTTTTTTTCTTTTTGTTTCGTTTCTTTAATTCGATGACTAACGCTACTGTGTATTGCTTTAATATGATATGATACAGTCTTTTCACTGATTGTCCAATATCACTACGTAAAACATATTCTCCTATATTTTTCTTTTCATCATTACTTTTTCTCTCTTCATTCTCACAGATATTCTCATGCACTTTCTCTCTCTCTCTCTCCCTCTCTCTCTCTCTTTCATTTTCTTTCATTCCCTCTTTCATTCTTTCTCTCTTACTCTCATTCTCTCTCGCACACTCTTTCTTTCTTACCGTTCACTTCTTTTACAACACTGCACTGAGCGTCATCATTAGGATTAATATCACTTTTTTTACTTCGTCGCGACGTAAACGCGCGCGCCGACTTTATAACAATACGTACTTTATATTTTTATGTTTCGAATTGTACTTTCTGAGACGCGTCAGCCCGGCCGCTTCCGGTATTCGTTCCATTTTCCCTGTTTTTTAAAAACCCTCGTTTGCTCTCGATCGATATTATCGAAGGAAGATTCTTTTCCTTTCTCAGACGGGTAGAAATTTCTCCTCGTAAAAAACTTAAGCAGCAAGTTTCTAAAAGATTCGATCAGTCGATAAGGCGATGCATTTTGTTCAAGATAGATAGATAGATAAATAGATAGATAGATACACGGAGAGAGAGAGAGAGAGAGAGAGAGAGGGGGGGCAGAGAGTTGGGAGTGGTGGTTGTATACGACGGGGACGTGAAAGGGGTGAAACGAGCTCGTAAACCGTTTTATCGCACGCGATCGCTTCGTAAAATCGAAATGCTCGCCACGCCGCATGCTTTTGCATAAAGAACAGAGATTCCTTCGAGTCATCTTTTAAATCCCAGATTATATAGGTATCGAACATTTAACTGTTACAGAAAATATTAAAGGAAAAAGAAAAGAAGAAAAAAAAATTGGAGAGAATCCTCTTCGAACATATCAGAGCTTTGTATCGTCGGACCGTAAAACAGCAGGGCAAAAATGTGAACGCGTCGAGAGAGACCGCGTCTTTTAACGCGGCTTTTTGTATCAGTCGCTTTCCGGATCTCAGCCTGTGACAGTGTCACTGACAGCTGGTCGTTGTACCAGGTGACCCTAGTATCGAGTCGAGTACAAATCTCAGGCCGTTTCTTTTTTTATGAGACAGATCATCAAAGAAATAGAAGAAGAAGTAGTAATAAGAGAAGATGAGAAGTAAACGGAGAGGAAAAATAAGGATCCTCTTTTTCACGGCCAGCCCTGAAACTCTGTCAGGGGTTCGGGTTTCGGCTCGAGACTGGGCAGCTGGTACGGTGGTCAGTTCTGCTGTCACAAGCCACCCTCGGGTCAATGCTGAGCCGCGAACTTCATTCTCTTCTGCTTCTGCCGTTGATTACAAAACCAGACCCTGACGACGTTCTTCTTCAGATCGAGTTTCTCCGCGATCGCGGCGATCTTCTCACCCGAGGGTCTAGGTTGTACTGCAAAATACGCCTCGAGCGAGCGTTTCTCCGGCGCGGCGATGCTAGTCCTCTTTCGTTTCTTTTCACCGGCCGGCAAAACGGATGGCGCGTCGGGATCCCGTCTCTTGTTCTTCGCTTGCGCCTCGGCTTCTTCGAGCCAGGCTTGGAGTATCGGCTTCAGCGCGATCATGTTGTTGTGGGAGAGCGTGAGCGACTCGAAGCGACATATCGTCGATTGAGAGAGCGCACCCACGCCTGGTAACTTCAGGTTCGCTAGGGCTTTGCCAACGTCGGCCTGCGTCACGCCGAGTTTTATACGTCTCTGCTTAAAACGCTCCGCGAACGCTTCCAATTCACGCGGATCCGTATCAGCGTCAGGGTGAAGACCTGCTGCTGCCGCTGCCACCGCTGCTGCCGTCATCGCTGGATGGTGATGAGCAGGATGCGGTACGCTTCCACCGCCACCACCGAGGTTACCGTGATGATGATGGTGTCCCATCATACCGTTCATTCCACCGTACACCGATGGTCCGTGAATACCCGCGTGATGACCCGGACCACCACCCGTCCCTTCGGACATTGGCGTCAGTGTCGTCATCGAGTTCGCCGGGTCCAGCATATCCAGACTCTCCATACCCGGGTGGCTCATCTGTAAGAGATAATTCACGTACTTTTAATTCGCGCTCCCTCGGACTCGATTAATACTCTTAGCATGATACGGCTCGCGCCGCTGATACCTGATGACCTCCTTTTATGGATTTTAATTTTTCTGTTTATGGTGTCCATTGAGGTCATCAAGCTCTCCGACGCCAGCCGTTTTTTCCATTAATTCTTATAGGTTAGTAGGCTAATGGAAACTGCGGGATACGGTACGAAGAATAAGACTGATCCAAAACTTTCTTCACACTCCGTCATTAATCCGAAAATAGGCGCTCCAGCCAAAAGCATCGTGGAAACGATCGACTAGAGTACCTACTTTCTCAATTCGCTTCCGTTTTGATCGTTCGACGAGGTTAATCGAAGTTAAGAAGATTTCGCAGGAAATCAAAAGTAATGTCAGGGATGTATTATAGAAAATTGGTAAAACTAGTAAAAGAATGGCTAAACAATTTTGTGATCAATCGCGAACGAGGTCTAAACCAATTATTTTTTATCTTACATTTGAATGGCTTGGAATAAAAGAGTCGTGTATTTAATAAGGCTGAATTAGTTACGCATTACGATCGGATTTATTCGCGGTAGGATCAATATTGCCAGATTATATCGACTAGTGATGATTATGGCCACGATAGTTTACATCATAGATTTGGCTTTAACGTTTCAAACTATTGGTACATAATTAAAGAGTCCACGCTTTTCTATGAACGTTCCGCTTTCAGGCGCGTCAAACGATCGCGAAAGTTTCGTAATAATTATATTAAGTAAATGAACAAACTAATAAATGAGTTGCATCAACGAGAAAAGAAAAGTCGTAACGATAGTAAAAGGGAGGTCGAGTTAAAGTCCGAGCGACGAGTGAATATCGAGTGGATCGAGATAATTTATAAATTATGAAGTATCGATATCGTTTCGATTATGCGTTATCGTCGAGGAGAAGGTCGCGCTAATGCGAGGAAGAGAGAGAGAGGGGGGAGAGAGGAAAAAATCCGCGAAAATGCCGAAATAACGTTGTCCCGAGACGGCTTTTCGAGGAATCGATTGTCGCGAGTCTGCGCGTGTCGATTTAGGAGCGTATTATTAGTCAGGCGATATCGGAGAATCTTTTCCTACCTCGTACATTTTTTACGATAGCGTATAGGTGGTCGGATAGATATACGGAAAAAAAAGAATTATAATGGAACCTCGTACTTTTTGTCTTTTTTTGAAAATGACTGAGCGGCGATAAGCGTGAAACGCGCGAAAGATTTAAACGTCGTGGGCTCCTGTAGTCGAATTATTCAGGCGTTTACATTTTTACCGAAATATGCGTGATGGAGAAGAAAAATTGAGAACGAGATGAATGTTTCGTATGTGTGTGCGTCTACGTGAAAGAAGTAGAACAAAAGGAAGATAAAGATAAAACATAGATACAGGGACAAAGAGAGAAAGAGAAAATGTATACAAGGCAGAGCACACAATTATGCAGCACGTGCCACTAGCGTCGTCGTCGTCGTCGTCGTCACGGACACAGAGCGCGGCAAGCGCGACCCCTTACAAATTATTTATGAGCTCCCTTCATATTTTTCACCGCTCAGAGTGGCGCTACCCCCTTGTGAGTAGCGCCTCGCATAAAGTCTCCGCCTTCTTTTGCTTCTTACGAGGCTCCGTATCGCCAACCTTCTTTGAAATATGGCGCCACTGACCTTTGCATTGCGTAATCGAATGATCCTCGATTCTCACATTTTCATGATTCGATTATTTTGACGAGACAAGTTACCAAAAGCAAGAAAAATATTTTTCAAGCAAATTACTAATTTTATCTCTCACAGTATAACATTTTATCTCAGTTGTTTCTGAGCTACATTTTTCTTTTTTTTTTTGTTTTTTTTTACTAAATTGACCCCATCGCCGCAAATACGTATGTAGGTACGTGGATTGAATCTAAAGTGTTTTCAGTCGATGAGTCGGGATAAATTGGACAAGAATAAGGTCGCTACAACGGTAGTATGTACACGGTAGCATTCCATGCCCTACTTTACCTCACCAGGGATACGCGAGCGAAGAATAGAAAATTCAAATATCCTGTTCAGATATGAAAAGGATAAAGTACTTTTAATGGATATTCTCGTCCGGTATGGTAAAACGATGAACAGGACAAGAAGCGAGAGGGAAAATTCTATAGCTGGTTCGCTCGCATGCTCGCTCGTTCGCTCGTCATAAAAGTCGGCGCGCGCGCGACGAAATCGGCTTTGCGAAGGATGTAGTGATAAAAGAGAAAGGACTATGTCTACGGCTATGCGCATGAATGTGTGTGTATTTTTCTTGCGTCCGCCGACGAGAAGATTAGATATTTTCGCGAAATGAATATTAACGAACATTATTATTACTATTATCCCGTTGTTGGACGCGGAGTGGCTAATAATCGTAACTTTCCTCGAAATCCTGTCTGCTTCCTTCTTTTTTGTCATTTTCTACCTTCCTCTCTCGTCGTTTCGCAAGTTGCAAAGCCACAGCACCATCGTGTTTAAATAATTCGAGGATTACTCTGACGAGCAACGACGTACTTTTCCGAAACAAAAAATAAATATAAATATGGGAAATATTTTTCCGTCACGGCTCACCGTCCTTCACTTTTCACTCTTCTCATTCGTAAAGGAGTATCGGCCGTGAATATCGCGAGTATCGCCTATTCTCGTGAGAATAAACGGTGGGATGGTGTACAAGCCGAATGCCACGGCTTCGACACGGGTTTTCGCGGGATAGTTGTTACCCCGGGCTAAGAGAGAGAGAGAGAGAGAGAGAGAGAGAGAGAGAGAGAGAGAAGGACTGACTGGAATAGGGCCGCCGGAGAGAGTTTGACGGCAAATATAGAGTGGGCGAGGGACCAGGGAGCAACGTAGTGAGCGTGCGGCCCTAGAGACTCGCTGCAATATTTCATCATTATACTGACACGATGCTAGGGTTAGTCCTCTCTCTTTTTCTGTCCTTATGTTTCTCTTCCTATCACTCTCCTTCTCTTTCCCTCGGCCCAAAGCTATACGAAACTCGTTACATGCGTCCGTGAACGTAATACGTTACCGGTTACACAACGTCGCCGCAGGGATGGTAGGATCGTTGTTATTGAATTCGTCAGCGTTACCAATAAAAACAAACTTTATGGGAGACTAGCCGGTGGACCATCTGTAGCGACACAAGAGTAGGGATAAAAAAGGAGAGAGAGAGAGAGAGAGAGAGAGAGAGGTCAGAGAGCGGAAAGCCAGAAAACGAGACAATGCCTGGGCACTTAACGATTAACGAGCGTGCGTACAAATGAGGGAGGCGTTGATTTCATTGGAGTAAAATTGTTCACACCACTAACTCGTTTGCTTCGTACATGAAACATCATTAATGACATTAAAAAGTGTAATAAAGCACTTTTATCATAGAGTTTTTATCATAGGTAAGAAGTATCACGAATGAATGAACAAACTTTTAGATCTTATACAAAAATCTCCTTTCTTTAACGATTAAAGGGAATACCGTATAAAGAATCAAAGAGAAGTACCTTGATTTTGATATTAGTATACCTAATGTAAAGGTTTCAAGGAGAAAAGAGAAACGAGAGTAACAAGAAGTTAGCGATAATCGCGGCAAGATCGAATGAATATACGAAAGGTTAATAAAATTATTCTGTCTATTCCTCTCGCTCTTTTTCAAGAGGGCGAAGTCTACTCCACCGAACGTGCTTTGTCGTAAATCCGTGAATCCGCTATATCCCGAAGTTACACGAAATGTATTTTTAACCTTTACCGTATGAATGCGATCCACGATCCCCAAAGTTTATTGTATCCCGCAGAGAGCATTACAGGTCGTCCCAGAGCCGAGATATTATACAAGGAACGCCCCTGCGCGATCATTCCGGGTCGAGGCACATTGGTTAGCGCACCCTCTTACCATTCTACTCATTCTCTATCTATCTACCTCACTCTCTCCCTCTCTCTTATTCTCTCTCTCTCTCTCTCTATCTCTCTCGCTCTCTCTCGCTCGCTCTCGCTCTCTCTCCTCCCCTCCATTGAGTGGCCTCAGATTGTGCAGACATTAGCATAAACGCCGCGAAAGGAGCATTCGACAAATTGAAGGCCCGTACTTAATATTGGCTAAACCACAAATCGTTTTCCCTTTACGTATATGTATGTGTGTACGTGTACCACACACGTACGAGCATTTTAACGAGTAAAATTGCTTCTGCATTACAAACGAAGTCGCGAAACGCGGAATCCACGGCAATAATTAAATCGGACGAAAATTAAAATTTTCCCCAAACCCACCCCTTTCGCCATCACCACCACCCCCTACCGTCTATTATTTACGCCGACCGATGAACATACTGTTTAAGCTACATTTTTCAACAGCGCCGATTAATTATAGACCGCGATAAATGCTCGACATGGTTAATTATTCTCCGCGATTTTAACTCACCGTCGGAACTCGTTTCAGTTTATTGTTGCATGTGCAACCACACGATGGGGACTATAGGCGATGCGTTCTTCCATATCTACGTATGTTGTATATGTATCCGCGTGCTTTTCGTTTCATTACATATACAATATAAATCGGTTTTCTGTACACCGGGCTCCTCATTAAAGCAATCGTTGTATCGATGAATTCAACGCGAGAGTACGAATGCACCAATGTTAATAAAGTAACGTCCGCCTCGCGTTTCCTTTACGATACCCATCAAGTAAACGGCACGGAACTTGAGTTTATATATTTCTTTTGCAATCCTATCGTGCAAATTAATTTCAAGTAGGTACTCGAACTGCTTTGAAATCGTAAAAATACTGGAATACTAGTTTAATTTATAACTTTCTTATGTTTCATTAACCCTTTGCGGTCAAAATAAAAAATTGCTTCTTAGGTAATATACCTAGTAGTCTTATTTAATTTTGTTCACGATTCATGATATTCCGTAATTCTTGGAAAAATTTGTTGGATATTTTTGCTACTTGTTAGGAGGATTTATACAAAGGGACGATTGAAATATTGTAGCATAAATGCAAACTCACAAAGAGGTGTGATTGTACCTGATGATGCGGCCGGTTATTCGGATGGGGGGTTGGCATGTGAGCTCCGTGATGGTAGACGGAAACAGGATCGTGTTTCAAAGGCATCGGAGTGCCCGCGTTGTGCTTTCCCAAATCCGCGGCCAAAGCCTCCGCCCTCGAAAGTAAGCCGTCTTGTAGACCGCTGTTCAAGCCCCCGAATAAGTCACCCTGAAACAGAAAAGCGTGCCATGCGTGACGGTAATGGAAGATGGGATTTCTTACCTACGATCGATGGAAACCTAATGTACTTAACTACATTTTTCTTCCTCCCCCCCCCAGTTTCGCTCATTAAATCGACACGTTGGCTTAGAATTATTTTAAGTTAATAACATTTATCGACGAATATAAACGTTGTCGTCTGTTACGCATCAGCTTAAAATACGGCGCATATTTGTAAGTATTACTTATTAAATCTGGAGCTTTCAATCGTATAAATAATTTGTCTTTTATTCGTGCTTTAAGAACAATATAACTACAAGTACCTACATACAACCGATCGTAAAATCGTATCCACTCGTTTTAGCAGTAGGGTGCGAAGTGACTTAAAAGAAGTATACGGAAAAAAATATTTTCTCTGATCGTACGAGCGTCAGATTTGACGCTTGGATACGAATAAATATCGTACGCCCGTAATTCATATCTATTGTATGGCTTTTCATCCGCTTTTGAAACTATCCTATCGAACAGCATCCAGACAACAGACTGCTCTAGTATTCCGCAGCAATATGGCCGTACGATCGATATTCTGAAAATAGTTTCTTCACCCGAGACTCTACTACGAACTTTTGCAGACCGTCGATCTGGTACAAACTCGGTTCCTTGCCACTTTAAAATAACATAAAACTCCTTATTGATATTCGTGTATCCACTAATACCTTGTAACTATAAATAATGTATATTTTGAATCAATTTATACACGCTACTGAAGAAGCTTCTATCCCAATTTTTCATGATATAATTATATTTCGAATAGTTTCCAGGGAAAAATCGGAAAAATTTAAACGAACAAACGTAAAAAATCGATGAAAGTCCACGCGAATTATCCCGCAAGTCTCCGTGCACTAGGTATTTGTGAAAGTTTTAGCAATCCTGGACGGCTTACGTGTGTCATAAGTTATACATAATGATGTCGTGAGACTTCCGTAGTAAAGCTGTGCATCGTGTAATCCAATTGTGTACATAACATTGTTGACACACTTTCGTCGCCGTTACAACGTATATGTATGTAGCCGTTAAGCTTTCTTATTCGTCGAGATGAAATATGTTTTCGCAGATAGGAATGCAGCTTGCGCAACATTATCATAGGTTAAAGCGTGACGATATCAATTTGTTAATCGCATTCGTGACAGTCCCAACCCCTATGATATTCACAAATCGAATTCATTCGTCACAAGTTAGCCAGGAGTTGATCTGAAAGATGGACACTTAACCGGACGACCCAAGGGATATCACTGGACGGGACAGTTGATGGTGTTAGTTATGAAACTGGATGATCGCAGGGGTTCCCAGCCCCTTTTATGTGTCTCCACGTAGGACGACTCGAACCCTGCAACTTCCAATGCCAGTGAAAATGGTATGAAACGCGAGATGACAAAAATCGTGCACGCATAAACACCGAGAAACTTTTTTATAATATCGTTGCCACGTGGAGTTTCACCACACGACGTTGTTCGGCAGAACTTTATTTACAAAATGAAACGTTTAATACAATTAAATATAGTAGGGAGGACTTTAAGTAAACACGTCCTCTTTCTTCAAAAGTCTAGAGGTGACTGTCTACTTTTGAAGTTATCGATCGTTAGCAAAACCGTTTGACGACGGATAATATAATCGATGATTCTCAAAATCTTGGCGCCAAGCTGCAACTCGAACCAATCGCCAAATTCATATCGTCTTCTTAACAATATTTTTATAGAAAACGTTTATCTTGAAATCGTTAGCCGACATGTTTTCACATAGATATTTGATGTATAATGTTATCCTGCTTATTGATTTATGTATCTGTTACCCATGATCATTAATTTTGATTGTCTTTCGCGGACAAATGCACTGGAGCTAGCATCCGCCTAACATCCGACCGTGGTGGCATGATTTACGTTTTCTTTTTTTCCTGGCCGTCAAGGGTTAGTTTCGTCCATTTGGATAGGGGTTCTCTTAATAACAGTTATGTGTTGGATTCATGGTCGCGTTTTACTCAGATACGCTTCTATAACGCGGCAATCGATATTATATGGAACATTTTGCGTCAACTACATCTGTCACTCTTGCTGTGTCGCAAGACTCGAACGATGTTCGCGAAATATGGGGAATTTTTCCGTTTTTTTCTCCACGAACCTGTCGCATTCAATAAAATGATCGATATCTGATTACTTTAACATTAATTCTTTTTTATATTCGTTGGTTGTTTAATTTATAATATCAGGGATGAAACGTTAACTCGAGGCCAATCGATAGTACCATGCTTTTAAGAAAACCCGTTTTTCCTTTTTTTTAACGGACCGATTAATTTAGGTCCCTGAGTGCGGAACAATGTAGACATTAACGCTTGGCGATATCGCGAGTGCGTTATTACCGAAACACTATATATGCGTATCATTGAAACAGCGAGAAAAATTCATCGATTAAAATACCCTTCTAGCAGATAAAAGCGTCTCGTTAATAAACCTGAACGCGCACTTGCTGTAAATGTTTCCGGACTCCCTTTTATCCAAAGATTTATGAAAAATTGAACGTCATAAAGCGGCATTGCCACATGACTTTTGTAACGTGTTATTGCATTGTTTCAAAACTCACAGTCGCATTATTCAATTTTGCAAAAGAGGGGAGAGCCATAACGCTCGAAATGAGTCTTCAATGTTAACTTCCTGCGATATGGATGTTATTAATAATTTATCGCATCGATGGAGTCAATTCTCGTAACGTCATTTCCACAGGGTTAATCGAAGTTATCGATAGGTAGGTATCGTCATTTTTCCAATTTATTCATTATGCACATTACTCCCAGGTATCGCGTTTTAAAAACCTTCTTCTCTGCAATACTCTAAAATAATACAAACCGATCAATGACGCGTCGTAAATTATTTTCGTTTTAAATAACAATGGCTCTTCGAGAGACACGTAATTTTACTTAAAAAATTGCAAGTCCGATTACACGTCTCTACGTACAACGTGTTACAAAATGAGGATAACTACTTGGACACACAAACCCATCTTTTCTTTTTCGAATTTTTTAACACGAAAACCAACCACTTAATCGTGGTTAAGACCATTCCTCTTCTCAGGGAAACCTTGAAAATTTTTGGAGCGGAAAAACCGATCGTTTAGCGGCTCTCGAAGTCGTCATCAAAGTCCAAGGGATCCTCATAACGAGGTGGCCCTCGAAAATTTATACGTGGGAGTTATCAAAATATCGTTAGCACGATGTACTCGGTTGGACGGGGCCAAAGGTGATTCACTGCTTCTATATTCATTACGAGCGGTAACGTCCGCATTGCTCGATCAATGTTTCATGCGAAAACCACCGCCGTACTCCGATGCTTCGATTATTTATGAACTCCTCGTGTCTTCGTCGAGTACGCGCTGTGCCACGCCAGCTAGCTGGCTATGTATGCCCGCTGCTCGCTGTCTTCAGGTTGCTGAACCGTCGCTACTTTTTCTAATCTCGTGGCGGCAGCCCCTTTCGCCGTTCCTCTTCCTTTCTGTTTCGATCATCCCTAGATACACTCCGATTCCCTCGCGTATCCACACACCCACACGCGAGAAAGACGATTATTGGTACTACTTTGGAGAATCGAAAGCTGATTTGTAAAAGATAAGAGTTATGTTACAAAATAAAAAATAGCATTTCTATATTCCATTTAATTTGAAATATCATAGAGAGAGAGAGAGAGAGAGAGAGAGAGAGAACTAATTGATCAAATTTGAGAAACACGCGAGATTTTTTACCTCCGTTTTTTATATATCTTGACGAACTAGATATCTTCGTAACTAAGAGAAGAAAAAAGATGGAAAGCTTCTCGTTTGTTCGGCAGTCTATTTACCTAATTTCACAATAGCTTACTATTACTCAAGAAACAGCCGATAAATGTTAGCCATTTGCGAGAGAGACGTTTCTACCGAGGAAACGAATGCCTCGTTCGTGCAAAGTGTTAACTGGGCGATAAATCCTGTAAGAAGGTTTTCTTTCGAGGCTTTCTTCTGTGGGGTGACCCGACTAGCACCTGAGATGATCGTACGTTCGGTCGAATTTCAGGAACGATCCTTGGTAGAATCCCGTAGGAGATGCCAAGGACAACGAGAAAGATGGAGGAGAGGGCGAGGATACAGATTGCTCTTGTTAAAGCTCGTGGTTAACAGCTCGTAGAGTTGTTTAGCAAAGTTTCTTTCGACCCTTCTCTCTCTCTCTCTCTCTCTCTCGCCCTTATCCTTGGCCCTTCTCGCGCGTTTCGCTTCTCCGCGTCGCCGCGGTTAATAGAGTCATTTTTCTGAGCTGCCTGTAGGCACAGGACCCCACGCAGGCAACAGCTAAATACGTCTTCCGAGTGGAGCCGCCCGTTAAGGATTAGCCAATTACAATTGAATTACCGCACCCTGTCGGAAGACGGAGCAGACCTTAATGTATCGGCTCCCTTCCTCTGCACCGCAGATGCCTACACCGAAGACGATTAAATGACCGAGATGGTACATTATAAAAAGTTTTATGCTGCACAGTATGACTGATCGAAAATTTTGATATTTATATGAGGATAAACAAGCAAGAAGTTAATTTTCAATAAAAATTAAATAGGTTATTTCCAATCACGATCTCGACTAATCATGTCTATTTGAAAAATTCATCGCAATTCGGTGCATAAAATTTATTAAAAAGCTGTTTACTCCTGTCGATTATCGGACGTGTGAAATTATTTGCTCGGAGATCGATCGATCATAAAAATTGCATCGGAAGTTGATACTGCTGCTATTGTTATACGCTGTGTCGAAGAAAAAAGGAGAAAAAGAGAAAAGGAAAACTTTTTTGGCTTTGTGTCTTCATTTTTCTTTCCAGCGCCGATGCTACAGAGAAAAAAGTTGCCGTCGCCATATGTCACGTATTCGACGAGTACCCGGCGAATTTACGGCATTAATTAGTGATCGAATCGTGGTTACGCCGATCTGACTGCGGAGCATACTCGGACCGGCGAGTATCGGATATCGCAAATTGGGACAATTACGTTATTTCCGTCCGATAACCTACATCGCGGAGTAGTCTGAGCCATGAATAAATAAATTCTTCCAGAAAATCTGACGTCTGACACGAAAACGAGCAGACTGTTCAAATTATCACTTGCATGGCGGAGTACCTACTGTCTAGAAAGGAATATTATTCCGCGCTTCGTTATAACGCGTTCAAAATTCGCTTAACTTCCCTTCTCTTTCTCGTCCCTCTCCTTTTCCTCCTTCTCGGTCAAAGATCCAGCCGATTAATAAAAAATCCGGATTTACCGATCGAATTTGATATCGAGACTTCTTCCTTTTCTTTCTTTCATATTTTCATTGTCCGATCGATACTGTCGTGGGAAGAAACGGTAACTCGAAGAAAGCGGATAAAATTTATAAGTTTATCGAACAAGAGTAATTGAATAAATATCATCGCGAGACAAAACGTAATTTTTTATTCAACGAACAAAAGGAAGATCGAGACCGTCGCGTCGGCTCATTAATATTTATTATTCGATCCTTATTCCAACGAAAAAGAAAACATCGAGGTATTGTACAAATTAACAAAAGTTTATCATACGAGATAGGCTACTTGCAGCTGCAGGTGTCTGGTGCATCCGTGGAAAGCGTAAGTGACACTTGGATCTTTTTATGGCACTCAAACTATCCCACACTACTTCATCGTATATCTGAATAATCAATTTACTTTGGCCCATAATCGTAACCACGAGTTAGCGAGTTTATGCGAACCCGGCCACCGTAACTACGTGGCTTCGTAAGACATAAATATCATGGGACGTTTCGTACACAATGATAGACCTCTTTTTCTCTCCTGTTCTTTCGGGAACAGTCGTTTTTCGATTCAACATTAATATAAATATAATTTAAAAAAATCGTAAGTCATTGTCGATCGACAATTACGTTTTTTTCTTAGCACAGTGACAAAGAATAGCAAAAGTGATAATATCAATCGCATTTTATATCCATTTTATCTGATATCTGGAATATTGGCAAAATTTGCGAGCACTTTGTCGTTAAATCCAGCTCAAGCGAAAAGCCTTTATATACATATATGTACATACATATACATAAAACTGCGAGAGGTCGGTCGGAGAGGAAGTTGTTTCGTTGGTAAACGCGTTACTCCCCGGCACCTAAATATAACTAAATTTTCGTACGATGATCCTTATTTCATGTTAGTCAGACATATTCCGAAGTAACTCGCGACGATGTCAAGCGGATCTCGGTCGTCTGCAGACTTCGCGACTAATCCAATAGCCACATTAAAATTAATCCAATGAAGTAGAAGCGCTCTCTCTCTAAGAGAAGTGGAATCCTGTTAACTTCTTTGCCCGTTTTATTTATTTCCTTTTCGCGCATTCACTCTTTTTGCAGTTCTTGACAGAGAGAGATTAGAAAATCTAACGGACAGGATATACTCACGTTATGCCTCGGTGACCAAGAATTGCACATTATGGACGCATCTTCCAATATACGACTCTGCAATATTAAAAAATAGACTTTTTAAAATGGCGTGGTTTGTTGACATATTAACATGGATAAGAGGCAATATGTAAGCACTTGGTGTATTCTAATAGTAAAATTGTAGTATAATTAAGAATGAGATTCTCGCGAAAAATATGCTGACAACGAATAAAGTGTCTGAAGCTTCGCGACCTCGTTATCAAATCCAAATCTGTACCCGAAGTTCTTCCTTCTCCAATCCAGATCGTCGCGAAAACTAAAACGCTCTTTCCACGAAAATGGCGAGAAGCGAACGATAACCTGTGAGTCGTGACATATCGTTAAAAGTAAACACGGACCAATCATCCCCCGGGTCTTTTTAAATACAAAACAATTCGCGAGAGGTGAAAGAGAAGGAACAAGGTGAGAAAGAAAGAAGGAGAGTAAAACAGAGTCTCGAAGAACGATAGCCTCAGTGATTATTATCCGTAATGACATTTAATGCGAGTTTAATGACCGACGCAGACGAAATATTTTCGATCGCGGAGGTAGCTACGAAAGAGAGTAAGAGCGAGCGAGCGAGTGAGCGAGAAAGAGAGAGAGAGAGAGAGAGAGAGAGAGAGAGAGAGAACGCAGAGGATTTATCTGTCAACGCGACGTAATATTCATCCGTTCTGCATATTTCATTCTCACCGATCGCATAATATGTATATTTAAAGCACACCGTTAAGATTGACAGAATCGGGGCATACCAGCGTCGCGACGCCGTCGCAAATTAAACGAGTCATTTTAGGATACGCACGCAGAACTAGGTAATTTAATATTGTTCTTATTAAAAACCGTCGGGCATTTCTCCTCTCTCTCTCTCTCTCTCTCTCTCTCTCTCTCTCTCTCTCTCTTTTCCTCTTCATTTCTCGACCCCACATTTTATCCATCGACTGATGATGATCCCGATGTTATTACACTCAACGAACTAACTTAAATGGAAACATTCCGATGAATTGATCGAATCAATTAATACGACGGGATCATTGACGTCTAGATTATTTCTTTTTTAGGTTATATTATCTTTTTTTAACGATCACGGTTCTGTTCGAGTCTGTTCTCTCGAAAAAAAAATTTGTGTAAAAGTTTACAACTTGTTATTTCAATTCGCAGACACCGCTACCGACGACTACGATCAATATCTTATTACGTCTCCTGTATATCAGAGTTGTCTTGCCACAAATATCAAGCGAAACTCTATCTCAACTCGACGCGTGTATATTTCTGTTCGATTAACTATGACGGTAGAGTAAACGAACGAGTAAATTGCCTTCTTTAAATCAGCGTAATTAATAATATTATGTTATATATCCTGTTACCGAACTGTAGTAGCTTTTTTCTCTAAACGATAGTAGGTATCTTTTTTATCTCGGATTAATTTTCGGAGAAGTAAAAAAACCGATTCGGTTGACGGTCGCGATGATATCTCTTAAAAGCAAGATCGAATCTGACGCGAGAAAGTAGAGGGTGATTGTCAGGAACGTGTCGCTTCCAGACTTTGCGAATTTTCAAGTCCGAAATGCTTTGTACCTTGTTCCTAGCAGACAGTTGGTAGAAGAGAAGTACGTTGCAAGGGTTTTGGGACACGCGTGAAAACTTGAAAATGAAAAAAGACGAAACAATCGTCGCTTGAAAATCTCGAGAAAAATACTATTCATAAATCATCGCGACGGTATACATTGCGGGATTTTCATGATCCTGCAGATAAAACCTTCCGACGACCATACATCCTACATAACGTCACGATAATACTCTGCAAATATCCAAAGAGGTCGTACAAACGTTCTTCCGTCTTCCGTGAACAAACGAAGCACGCTCTCTTACACAGCAACTTTTACATACGTAGAATCGTGCAAACACATATAAAACTGTATATTTCTACATGCAGAAAGATCATAGATCGCTCGTAAACCGCTCGTCCGTGTACACGCGTGCGCTCTGGAGCGCGTGTTGTACACAGCGGATCGACGGTAAATACAAATGTTTCTATGTATGCTACGCACGTAGACACATGCATACGTAGTCGTCCGTCAATCGGTACGAGGTACGAGAGCATCTATTCGCTATGTTCGTACGTGTCTACAGCATAGGACGGAATACAGCGAGGCAACTCGCTAGCGAGCAAATAGCCGCGACCGAATCGGTTAGCCCGGCTAATTGATTTTCCTTCGCAGTACGCGCCTGTAGTAGCGGCACACGGTATTGCAACGGGCGCGCGCTATGCTATATTGGGAGACAGTGCCACCGCGTGCAACGGTCAAATCCAATCGGAAACTCCCGTTTGATTATCAGAGAACATGCATGGTCGATTGTAAATCAACCACAATCGTGTTTGAGAATAATTCCTATTCCTTTCCAACATACGATCCAGACGATTCATTTATTTTTCTTTGAAGTGTCACGCTTGACGAAGATTTCTTCAATTTTATATTGAAAATGGAATTAACGGTGTATACATTTTTTATACAAATTCAAACCGAGTTTATTAAAATTTTTCGAGAATAGAACATGGAAGAGTCATACGTTGGATGAAGTTGCTTTTTAACGTTTTCGTAAGAAAGAGCATGCACGACCGAACTTTACATTTACAAAGTAACGCGCCAATCCGAAATTCGAAGCGATTGTCGCTACGCGAGAGAATATATTCTGCCCGAGAGAGAATCGATGAGCAAATTCGACCATTCCCTTGTTTAACCATGGCAGAATGGTACGGTAGTACGGTCGCAACAAAAGGTCGATCCTCGTCGATAAATCCAATTCGAAACTCCCGATTGATTGCCAGGAAATACATTGGTGGAGGTCTATATTATACGAGTCGCTGCGAATAGCTATGTTTTCGAATTTCATCGTACTCACGTACGCATTGTATATGTATGTATGTACCTATGTGCGCGTGTGCCGACGATTTAGGACCGTTCGAAACTCGATTCTGTATGTTAATGTTTGCATATTTCACGGTTAAAATCGTTGTCGATGAATCGATTCTTGCGCGACCCTTCTTCTTGACACGCTTTTTCGCGTAATGAACAAAGTGATTCAAGATACGTCTCGAAGTGGAATAAAATAAAATATAGCGAAAGACGCGCAAGGATCCGAGGGTCTTCGATCGGTCAGAGAAAGGTCCTGAGAAAGTTCCCTCCGTCGCGTCGACGGAACTTCAGTTGATAATTATCTAAATTTACCGGGGAGTAGTGGGAGTCAAAGTGTGAAGTCGTGTTCGAAATCTTTCTGCACTTCGGGGCTCTCATCCGTCGGTTAATAACAAATGAGCCTGGGCTACGACTTTCCTCACTTTTGTTATAATCGGAAACACTTGCCCTCTCTACCTCTCTCTTTCTCTCTCTCTCTCTCTCTCTCTCTCTCTCTCTCTCTCTCTCTCTCTCTCTCTCTCTTTCCCCGGTTACTGTCAACCATTCTATATTATTCAACGGACTCGTTTGATCCATTCTAAACATCACTCGAGCTTACTTTCACTTTATCCACCTACCCTTTGTTTTCGTCGTTCGTGTTTCGTTAGACGGCGAAATTCAAGATGACTTTTGGCTTATTCAAACGGCCGCTTACAATTAGAATGGGCTTCGAAAAAATGGGATGCGCATGAAATTTTCCACGCGAGAGATTTCTTTTTTTCAACCCTCTTGCAGATTCGGATGAAATACGATATTTTCGGTGCTTCACGATGGAGTTTAATTCGTGGCTCTCAAAGAAGATGTTTTAGCGTTAACTAAAGTAACTCGGAAGTATGAAGTCCTTTCGATCGTGTTAGGTACGCCACAGGGACAAGGTAAGGTAGGGGTGTAAGAAGGGGCGGGAGAAGGAGGTATAAGGTAGATAGACAGGCGGATTTTCGTTGACTCGTCTCATAAGTATTTCAAGAGAAAAACGCAAGTCTCGGCGAAGCGCGAAGCGTCTAAGAGCTCTCTAAAGAGAATTTATGAAATTTTGTAATGTAATATTCTGATTCGTAGACGCCGTTGCCCGAGTATTCCTCGTTAACTCTTTCGCCGGGACAATTTTTTTGCTTTTAATGTAGAGAACGCGATTATATGATTCCAGGAAACGTCATTGCGCCGCGTTCGCGTTCAAAGAGGGATATGAAGTGAGCTAATGCAATCTTGAAAATTCAGAAAGCGACAGTAGCGGGTAATCAGACGTTGTAGATATCCGGCGAAAGCAGTTTATCAGCTTTCACAGTTGGAATTTCCAAACGGTGAGAGTTTCGCGTCTGGCCGTACAGCAAACATTTTTCACGAGCTATCTTTCCTTCCTTTCCAGTCGATCCAAATCGAGGAATTAATAATCGCCGGTCGTGAATTTCCCAAGAAACGAAAGCTGACGCTAAGAAGCCTAATCTGCAAACGTAAAGCCCGTCATAATTTATCTGCGTGTTTACTGGAACCTTAATAATACTAATTTACAATCAATAATGTAACAAGTCTAAAATTATCCATTAAATTTTTGTCGCATAAGTTTCCAATTTAAAATTATAAAATTGGAAAGAACCATTCTAGATTTCAGTAAAATCGATCTTTCACGTCTCGGTTGAGTGTGAGAGGCGAAACGACGATGGAACGAAAAGACGAAGTAAACGATAACGTTTGACGGTATTTACAGAGACAGGATCAAAATCGAGGCTCGACTCGGATGAAAAATCAGTGATTTTGTAGGCATACTACGTATCGGCGCTAGCCACGCTCATTGGCTACGTACCGTTCCGCCCCCGCAGCCCCGCCAATCAGACCGGCCGCTTTCTCTCATCGATCCATACCATCCACACTATACTCAGCCGCCATGCTCAACTTGTCTGTTCCGGCTATCCTTCTCCGACGATATAGGTGTATGTACCTTCACCGACGTGGAATAGCAAACGCGGGACTAAGCGAAGGAAAAAGCGTAGAGGTAAGGGCACCCGATCGAGAACGCAGGAAATATTTCTGTAAGGGAAAAAACTCGACGTCGATTTAACATTAGGATGGATGGGGATGCGATAAAATAGACGATATTCAAAGTTTCCATCTTCTTTCGAAACAACCGATCGAATTAATTAATCGCCGTTTAAATCGCTCGTAAAAGATTCTTAATAATCGATAGTTGAAGACTTGTTTGTCCCTTGTGCCTCTCCGTAAAATTCAACGGATTGTTGTTAAGTATGATAAAGCGAGGTTCTTGCGCAATCATTTCTCATCCATCATGCGTACCTCGTCAGTCGGGGCGGGTGTTGATTTCCCAGAGCAGCCGATCGACTTTTCTTCCGAACTCGGAAACTGTGGCTGCACGAACGATTAGGATAAAAATTGACAAACGAGGAAGACCGCGACGAACCTCTATGATGGATAGATCGCTACAGCAATTTCTCATATGTTTCTATGATTACATGTTCATTGTGTTAAATCAAAGAATATCTGATAATAACAACATTTTTATACACATTGAAAAAATTAGTATATACATAAATTTTATGAACAACATATAAAAGTCTGGGGAATGCAAGAAGCTCTGACGACGAAACAAGTGGCCTATCGAACGCAAAGTCGGATTTGAATATACTTTTACATAACTGGACCATCAATTTTCATTATCCCGTTCACCGAGTAGGTCGACGCTGTCAAAAATGGAGAAAGTGATTCGCGCCTGTCAAAAATGGTCTCTCTCTTTCTCTCTCTCACTCTCCCTCTCTCTCTTCCTAGTGCGCGGTCGGAGTGCCGCCTGGTTAACAGGCAGTCTCGTCATTGCTACGGTCGCTATAACGGGCGTACACGGGCGATAGCATGAAACCTCCTCTAATGGAGGTTCGCTTCGACCGGGTCGACTCTCTCGCGCACGGCACCCTCCGAGCTACCCAGCTACGCCACCCTTCGGAATAAACTCGACTCACCCTCTCGCTTTACGCGTCTCTTTCTATACCACCATCGTTCCAGCTAAACCAGTTTCATCTTTCTCTCTCTTTCTCTATTTCCCTCTCCTCCCTATTTTCAACCTTCGTTCGCTTACTCGACCGTGCTTCCGTGCCTCTTTCCTTTATTCCTCTATCGTTTTCTCTTTCCGTTCATCTCCGTCTCGCTTCTTCTCTCGATCTCAACCCCTCGAAGGCGAGCCAAACCCTCCTCGTTCTCCACTTTTCGTTCTCCGTTCTCCACGAGCGTGTCCCGTCCTCCTGCCGTACAGCCGCCTTTCGCCGATAAGGCAATTATCTCTTCCCCCTCTTTGTCTCGCTCGCGTTCAGGTTCTCTCTGATCTTTCGAATAATCTTTATAGCCCATCGCATTAGAACGGTACGGGCACGTGAAGTTTATACAACCATCCTCGAAACCACCTTAGTAAACTTCGTGCATTGCGTGAGTAGAGTCGAACACTTAAACGCGTTCAAATGGACAAGTTTAACATGTTCAACAATGGCCGTTCCACTGTTTCGACGTTTTCCGGTAAAAAAGTACGGAAGGCTTCGTTCCAAAGAGCTCGTCGTATTTTTTCAAAGAAGACAGTACGTTGCATTATTAAGGACGCTAAGCGAGTCGCGTGGAAAAGTTGAAACTATCGCCAAGGACGTCTCGGTTTAGCACTTTTTATCGAACACGTCTATCAACCGCTCGGAGAACGTCTGCGTTCTGGATTATCGATCTTCACCGCTTTCTCTATCTCGCACGCGCGCCAGTTTTTCGAAAGGAGTGTCAGCCAAGCGTATTCGAGCTTTTACCTTTACTACGTTAGAGTCTCGTTCCCCGTTCGCCGTTTTTACGTCATAAATCGGGTGCTTCTCGACAATCATCGTTATTACGTAGCACCGACGACGAGCACTTTCACCGAATTACCGACGTTCACCGGGCGATTCTTATCGCTCAAGAAAAGGGGAAAACAATTTGACCGAGAGATAAGAGCGCCGATCGAGCAGGAAACGAGCTGGAAACACGATACTCTCTACTATGAGCGTACGAACGGAGCGATAATTTACGAGGCATGTAATTGGAATGGTAGTAATGCACTTAAGGAAGGATGAGAGCAAGTAGCATGTAGCAGCTCGGGCACGTGGCGCGCACGTGGCAGCGCGTGCCGCTGACACCCAACTGTAGCTCACCCTCTCTCTCTCTCTCTCTCTCTCTCTCTCTCTCTCATCTATCCATCTCATTCTCTCTTATATGCATATCTCTCCTATCCAAAGCTCGTTTAAGTATCTACAACGATTCACGGAGTCCTCTTCACGACGCTTCCTCCCGCAAAGACCGAGTCCGGTTACCTCGAGACTACTTCCACTCTATCTTCCATCGAGACTGGGGTGGGAGCATTAAGAAAATTGAAACGTCGATTTGTCCTCGAAATTCGCCCCGGCGATAATTTCATTAAGATCACCCCGGATTGTGTTAGGGTGAGATGGCTCCGAAGGTTGCAGGAGGACTCGGTGAGGATAAATCGTTCTCGATCTCTACCAACGGATGATGCTAATTTCGTTCGACGTGTACGTCGAGATCCGACGTGGAAAATATCTGATTTACGATGACGCCTTCTCTTTGTTCAACAAGAATCTCTCTCGTGGAATTTCTTGAGAAAAGAAGATCTCTGAGGATGATTTACTGATTCTTTGCTCGTAATAAGAAAAAGTTAAGCTAAGATGATCCGACTCGATCGAGAATATACGCTAGTAAGAATAAGAAATCAAAAAGACCCAATTAAACAACCATTTCGTATCCTTTTGACGAACTCGCCGTTGAACTCGCGGCTGATCGTACGATAAACGAGTCTTCGTGTGCCATCTTATTTGAAGAATGACACATATCCTACGGCGAATGTTTGCTCTACCCACGCATTATGTCTTCCAATGCCGTGTGTCCTGGTGTTCTGAGCAGGTGCACGCTGAACCTCTTTCTCTCTATCTCTGTCACTTTCTATCGTCTAGTTCGGCCCTAACGCGTTTACGTCGCAAGCCGCGTGTGTCACGATACAATCGTGGCGTAAACATATGGTCATAATAATAGACTCTTGATTTTGACGAGGGCCCGGCTGGCTCCCTTCGCATATTCCGTGATTGCTTAGGTGTTTTTACTATCTCCCGTGACCGAACGAACTCGGTGGACAATTTCGAGTAGTCCAGGGAGGAGAAACGATTTAATTTTGGTCAAACAGGATGATCGGTATTTACAATGAAAAATAAAAGACACGAAATACAAAATTTTGCGTCCACGTCAAAATGTAGAGTAGGCCGAGTCTAGTACATACTAGTATAATTCCGAAACCATAAAGCCCCATTCTCGGGCTCGTCCTTAAAAGTCATAGTAACAGCGGCGTAAAGCGTTAAACGAGCACATTACTGTATGTACCTATAAAGTATAGAGAGCGTAGCTTATACGTTGTTGATAATACTCTACGTTCTTACGCTAATGTAACACCGGCTTTTACGAGGAAACGTCTATTATCCGTGGCTGCTATTATTCTAAATTACGATTTACAAGTGTCTTGACAAAACGAATAAATAATGTTGAGAAATTCGTTGGAATAGAATTTTTGAATGATATCATTCACATTGGCAACTGTATTCACGCGAAGCGACGATTTGCATAGAGATCGGTAAAGAAGAGAATAGAGTCACGAAATGCGATAAAGGAACGATACCGTCTAGGTGGATCCGACTGTACGGTATCTAGCGGAATAATGTATAAACGGACATTCACAGGAAACAACCGCAAAGACTTGTTGGTTAAGAGGGATATTTTTAGTGTTTCTTACAACGCGACATACACCACGCGGAAGAAATCGATCGGTCATACTCGTCAAAAATCGATTCGCTTTTTTCATAAGAAGTGCTGACAGGGGTGCTACCCGTTGTCGTGAGTTTATATCTTCGGGGTTGATACGTTATGCACTCTATTTTTGCGATATGTCGTTTAAAAACGGAGTGCAGTCTTTTAAATCTGTGTTTGCTTCGATCGATCGATACTGTTCTACATTCGCGAGAATAGTGATTCTTCGCGAAACAATCGTTTTTATTGTTATTCTAAAGATTTAGTACAGTGATTTAATTTTCCAAATTAATTTCATGCGTATTCAGGAACGTGTTCGCCTCGATTTACGGCGACACGAATATCGATCGATACAAAAATACGATAAGAGATAGAAGCGGTTCGAGTTTACGTGCCTTGTGTATACGTTACGAGAAAACACATTATACATAGATACACACACACTCTAACAATCAGTAGGACGTGAGCGAACTTTTAAGCCAAAGAATAGAGAAGTTTGGATGGAGTTCGGATAAGAAGGACGGCAGTTCTGCGTGCGTATTCTCGTGCTTGTTTCTTCTGCGATGATGTTTCCAACAAACCGAACGATATCCCATAAACGTAAAGCAGCTATCTTTTTTATTAATCTTACACAAAGATCACGTTTAAGATATTAATATGAAGACGTCGAAATAGTGAAAAGATATTATTAAAAATATTACCAAAAAGGAATATCACTTCCCTGAAAATTTTAAGGAGAAAAATTGAAGCTTCCGAAGAAGAAAAACGAAATTTTATAACCATTATGTTTAGACCTAACCGTTTATTCGATCGAGTAACGTAATCGGTAGTCGATATTCGAAGCTCGAATTCACGTGAAAGTGCTGCACCATGAGGACCCACTAATGTGTATCCTGACTCGTGGGCGAAGAGTAAGGGTAGCACCCTAGGAAATTTAGGACTCGTTAAGTTCCACTCGTTGTCGTCGTCCTTCTCGTCCTCATCGTTGTCGTCGTCGTCCTCGACCCTCCGACATATCGTTCGCAGGTACACACTCGTATACGGGCGCGAGTTTAACCACAAAGGAGGGAGAGTGAAGCGAGAAAGATAGATGGAAAGAAAAGGAAAGAGAAAAGGGAGAGAGCCCCGTAAGTATTATTGTAATTATACACTTAGGTTTATTTCCTGCGTGCCCGCCCACTCCAGCAAGGGCTGATAGCATTATGTGCCGCAGGGTCCCTAATAAAAATAATAATAAGAGTGTTAAACCGCGGCAGGCCGAACGGAAGCGATGTTCACCTTTTCATCGTCCTCAACCCTAACCGCGCGCACCACCCTGAGTCCGAGCCACGATGTAAAAGAGAACATATGTACGTATGGATGTATATGTATGAACGTACGGAAGCATGTAGGTACACCTTATGCTATATATTCACCTGTACGGCCTTCTAAACCATTGTGCGAAACTCCTGCCGTATACAACCTGTTCTAGCTCGAGTTTATGGTATCTAAAGGGAAGGTTTTTATCTTTTTTAGCACTCGTCCTTTTCGTTACTCGTAACATCGTTAAAAAAAGTTTTCATGATTTTCTAGCTTCGTTCTTCGTGCCAGAATTGGAAGAGATGGATCAGCGGGAGATACTTGCGAAAGAAAACGTTATTTGATTAATTAAATAAGAGGTAAAGGTGATAGAAGTGGAAAGAGGGAACACTAGTGTGTACGGTCATTCTAGAAAACGTCTATCCACCTGTACAAGCACGGGGTACCAATAGGTGTATTTTCCTAGACACACGACACGTGTATTCATTTATATATGGAGAGTACAGGTGCACATAGATTTATGTATGTACTCGAGAGTTACTGTGTGGCGCAGCTAACATGGCACAGGAACCCGTATACAGAGACCCGTTCGTCTACGTATCGTGAGGTTTTGCGTAGCATTTGGTGGATACCACAAGGGTCGTTCGGGACACCTTCCACGATGGTGTGTATACTCGACATTGCACGGATCGCAAATCAGTCGTAAAACCTAGCCGCGTTTGAAACTTTACGGTTGCCTAACACTTCTTGGTAGCGAGAGTATAGAGTAGGATGTAAAAGTAAGATTTCGGAGCGAAAATTTGGTGCAAAAGGCACCAAAGTTTTATCCAACGCGGTTTTACGCCGAAATAATTGCGACCGATAAAATACTATGTGATTCTTGAATGAAAAGACCATAAGTTGTTGTCAAAAATATGATTCTAAGTTCTTTAAGTAAAAAATTTATTGGAAATTTGATAAACGTTTCAATAATGTTTACGTTATCTCTAAATCTACCCCGAGGTTGTACGAATAATCGTGCGTGACTGCTCTTACTATATAACCCCGCTCCCCATACGCTCCTATAGCACCGTTAGTTAGTGACTACCGCTCGAAGACCCTTCTTCAACAGCGCGCACGCTGCCACTTATTTCTTTCCCCAACCTGACCCATCCCTCCGTCCACCTGCACTTTAGTGTCGCTCCAGATACTCAAACTCGCCGAGACTAATACGGCCTCGGCACGAAAAACGCGACCACCGCGTATTACCTACACGAGTGGAGGTTCTAATAAGCTATCGCGATATATCGAAATTCCTTCTAATTCCTTCTAATTCTTGAAATTCGAACTTTTGCTTCATATTCATCAAATCGTTATTAGGCATTATGAAATAAGAACAAAAGCAACGTTTATATGTATCGACGTGTCGTTGTTGTTTATTTTTTTTCTTTAAAAAATTCTACCATCGACAAGGTATTAGATTTAACAACGCATTACGAGGGCTAGCAAGTCACGGCAGCCACCGAATTGATTTATGCACGATATGCTGTGTTCTATCGTTCAGAATATCGGCTTATAGAATTAATATCTCGAAAGGGCTTATCGTTGTGTACCGTAAGCCTTCAGCCGAGCTGATTCCTTTCACTCGCGAAAGAATAACACACCCTGCACCGATCCGTACCTAAAAGAAAGAGAAAGAAAGCAAGGGAAATAAGAGAGTAACATTGAAAGGAAAGAAATTGGCGTAGAAATCTTTGAGAAAGGATCCTGGAGAAAAGAACGAGTCGGGAAAAGACTCTTGTCTTCTCTTACTTGCGCCTTCCATTATTTTCAATTTGTGTAAATTAACGTTTCCGTTCTGCGCGTCTCCGTGAAGGACAATAAATAAGGGGCCAAGCGAGTAGTAAATATAAATCAGGAGTGATTGGATGTAAGTGGGGAGCGTTATGTGTCCCCAGCGTCCCGTGTGCGGGGTCGACCGCGGGTATTCTATAGTTGTAACGTAGTAGACACGTACGCAACTCTCTCTCTCTCTCTCTCTCTCTCTCTCGAACTCTCGAACTCTCGAACTCTGGTGATATTCGTGCCAGTGCCGGTGGTCGTAGAACGATCGACGCTGTATCCACGTTGTTCGCGTAGTTCACCGACGAAAGGAAGGAAAAGCCCGTGTGCTTTTGCTCGTTCGCTTGGCGTCGACGTGTCTCGCAAGTACCTTCTATATATGTGTGCGTGTATATATATATATATATATAGAGAGAGAGAGAGAGAGGAGAGAAAGAGTGAAAGAGAAAAAGATAGACCGATTCCCATTTATCACGCACCACCATCATTCTCTCCGTTTCATTTTAATCCTCCTACCTCTATTTCCTTCGCCAATTGATGTGTTCCGCCTGTCAAATGATATTTCGATATCCCTTATAGACCTCGAAAGAAAGACTTATCGCGAACTCCTCGTTCCGGAGATCATCGTACCGTAAAAAGAGTCATTAATTCAGTTCCTGCTTCCGTGGGACGCGTAAAAATTGCAGGACATCAGGATACAGCCTAAAAGTTTAATCGACATATATTTGACGACCTCATTGTGAATTCGATCTTGATATCTACTAAATTGCGTCGTGACGTTATTGTTACACCTGTTTCTGTTAATCTTTTATTGATAAAAAATAAAATACACGTATCGTGCGCACTAATTCATAAGGACTTTCTTTGAAGCCGGGCTATAACAGGTGTGTTAATCCGAGAAAGGCAGCACACTTTTTGTCAAGCTCTCGACGTGAAGCTGGAAACGTGAAGAAGTAGCAGCAGCAAGGACCCATCGAAAGGGACATACATAGTCGAATGATAAGCTTGAAAGTTCAGTTTCGCCTTCTCTTTTTTTGCCTATCTTCCTATATATATATATATA
>JAIFRP010004402.1:407441-426289 GCA_032403825.1 Odynerus spinipes
ATATATATATATTGTCTCTCTTTTTCTATCTTCACTCACAGGTGTGCATTTGTGACCGGGAACACAGATGTAGGCGGAAGAGATTATCGATTATGCAATCTCGTGGCCTAGCGTGGGCCAGCAACGCTTGTACGTGAGTGTGAAAAAAAACCCAGCAGCTCTCTCTCTCTCTCTCTCTTTCTCGTTATCTTTACAATCTAGTAATATATATTAATTAGTCTTATTTTTAGCTTCATCGGATACAACCGACGTTAAGTATCTTTCCCCACCGTCTACGTCGCACAGACCAACGAAGAGATCCCATCGCAACAACGCACGGGACGCTTCCCTCAGATTTTTTAATAACCGATATTTACGATTACTATCAAAGATTTTTCTATTTTTTAAGTTTTAAGTTTCTTTTGATCGATCACCTTTTGTCATAGGGAGACGCTTCTCTCACACATTACTTCTCTTTTTCTCACTCTCTCTTTCGTAATTATAATGAAAGCTGATGTTATCTGAAATACGAGGTGACAGTAGGAATCGTCGTTGTCGTAATTGCTTTTGGATATTTTATCGAAATTTCATTACACCGGTGAAACTATTTCATTCATTGTCTCCGAGCTGTGCGCGCGAGCCGTCAACGAGCGAGCGAGCTGCCCAGCCTCGCAAAATTTACGTAAAAACAGTTACGTGCGTTATAATTAATAAGATAGCATATGGAAGTTCTGATAATGCTGATTCTTTAATGAGCCGGCCAGTGACGTACAGCACGGTCCGCCAGGGTGGAAGAATTTTAATTGATTTCATATATATTTATGGCGTATTCGTGTCGTTACAGTGATGAACCGTTCAATGCGCATTAATGCCGTAGTTGTTTAATCATTAAATAATTCGAAATTATATTATTTTGCAGTATCCCGCCGTTTAATTAAAATGTTTATTTAAACCACCACGAAATTGATTACAGTTCTTTAGTATTAATAAACGATCGCACGATAGAAATTTGTCAAATAAATAATGTACGCGTCAACAAGCGGATAAATGTTGTTCCCGGGAACGACGTGTCTTCGTTTTTCGAATTTTATGATCGACGAATCTTCGTTCATCAAATATGAAACAAATTAATGATAATTTTCAGTTATCCCGATGAAACACAGACGATCATATTTTAAATATTCCAAGCGCGAACGTTTCATTCTCCTCTCGATCGTGTCGCGATCCTTTGCTTTATACTCGAAAGTGCGTTTACTTTCGACGCTTAATTCGCGATGACGCAGTGAACGTAGACGAACAATCGATAGTCACAAGTGGCCGAGACTCGCGACACACGTCGGTCCACAAGCTATTTTTCATTGTTACTTTTATATATCAACGAGCTAACGACTCACTTTCCTTCGAGCGCTTTAATTTATCGGATTTCTAGCTGATTTGCTTGATATCGAAGACACCTCTGTCTTCTTGCAACGGTGACTCGTCTATGAATAATTCTCAATATTTTATGGAATTTATATCTCCTACATACAAATAATTTTATCAACTGCCACGTGCCTAAACGTGACACACTTAAACTAACGTGATAATTCTGCTACGAGATAAATGATCAACGTTATTCACAACTTAGAAAACGATCGCTTTACACGGGTACTCGACGAAGCACGTAGATACGTTAAGTGAAATGGCAAATTCTCTTATTAAGCATATCTCCGACATCGGTATTCCATGCGAGTGCCGGAGAAAGTAAGAGTTTGAAAAAAAAGGAAGGAATATTCATTGATCTTTGAATAATTATCCCTCTCGAAGGACGAATATGTAATAGGTTCATCGTATCAGTTACCATGGATTATTAATATTAAAAACGGAAAGATTACTTCGTTTTCACGAGCGATTAGAGACACTTGCTTATTTTCTTAATTACTACCGATTAACAGCTCAAATAGGGAAGATTAAAAGCGAAAAAAAAAGGAAAAGATAAATAGAGAGAGAGAGAGAGAGAAGTGACGAAAGGGAGTAAAGAGAAAAATCAAAGAAAGGAACGATTAGGTCGGATTCGCGTTATCGGGCGTAACAGTACGGCTGTAATCTCATCTAGGCACTCAGCTCGTAGCGACGGTTTTTATCCTATTACGTCACATGAATAAACTAAAGACCTACTGGAGGTCTCTGACGTTTGGTAGTAGAAGAAGGAGGAGAAGAAGAAGGAGAGATAGAAGAGAGTCGCAGACACGGATAGGTCCTGCACACGTTGCTAACGTATCCGGGCACGTCGCTACGGTCGAACCTCGTGTGTTTCCACTCGCTGATCTTTCGATCTCTTGTCAAGAAAGATCTCTTTCCTGCTAGCAAAATTGCTGAACTTGGATTGATTCTGTTTAGATAGAACGGTACTTTATTTTATCTTGTTTCTTTTTTTACATGTAAAAAACTTCCACGTGGGTTTTCTTCGTTACTGTATCCTCCCCACGCTCGTACATCCTTAAATATTTCCTCACGAAAACATTCGACGATAAGTCTATGCTTTTTACCCCCCCCCCTTTCCTCTTTCATCTACACTCCCTTGATATCTTCGATCTTGAACATAGCTACGTGTCTAAGAGAAAAGCTGAAATGGATTTATGGAGCGGTTACGCGGTCTAACGTCGGACGTGGCTCCATTAGATTTATTTTACGAGCGAAGATGATTTTTATAGTTTTTTAATGGAGGACGGGGAGCTAGATTTGCGGTAAAGCTTCTGCGTTGCAGACGATTCACTTTCGATAGGAATTAGTTTTAAATAACCGTCCTGATAAATCTTACTTTCGAAAGGGAAAAACGGAGAGAGAGAGAGAGAGAGAGAGAGAGAGAAAGAAAATCACTTTAAATGAAATGAAAATGAATTGAAACGCCGTTAACTCTTTCTGTTGATTTGTAGGCTAGCTGTAACGTCGATTTTCGTCCCTACCTATGGCGAACGTAATGTTACGCCCAGAAACAATGTTATATGACAACCATGAAACTTGTCATACTACAAAAGAAAAAGAACGAGCTGTGCGATGTAAATCGATCGTTACGAGTCGCGAGTAAGGAGAATAAAAGGAGTAACGGCAAACGTTGGGTCGGGCAGAGCGTGTGAATTATGTGACGCGACAAAGTGCCGCGGAGGAGAATAAGGAGAAACTTTTATACGTGTTCCTTTCACCTTTCGAAGTGTTTCAACGATGATACAAAAACTGTAGAGCTCTATGTTCTTTGACACGCGACATGAGAAACATTATTGTTCTTAAAATATGTTAAAGATTTTAGAATAAAATTTAAAGCGATAACATTAACCCATTCTAAACATATTATAGATGCCTAGAGTACCGTGAGAACATGTACACAGCCGCACACACACACTCGTTATTATAACATTACCTATCCAATGTAGATTTTTGAGCAACAAAAGAAAGGGAAGTTCGACGGTGAAAAAAAAGGGTAGTTTGCGGAGACTTACCGTGGGATTGGGCATACATCGTCGCGGAGGCGGCGGCATGGGATCCGGCGCGGCACGATAAGGTGGTGGCGAGTACCTGCCCGAAGGGAAACAACCGGGGGCGGTGATCGGTGCCCCGTGGAGTCCTTTGCTCCCCATCATCTTGTCCGGCGAGTACATCATCCTGCCGCTGCCGGTGATCGGTGCTATCACCGATTACTCGCTTTAGAGCGCGCGCGCGCGCGCGCACCTAATCGCCTAGAACCGGCGGCAGCTCGAGACAGAACGATTGCACCAGCACCGACAGCCGCACTCCACCTCGCTTACGAAAAATTTTCGCATCTGTGGACTCGTGAATAGAAAAAACCTCTTCTCGAGGTCTCCTACTTTTCTTCTTTCCTTTTCTCTTCTCTTTTCTTTTGCTTATCTTCTTTCTGGACTCTTCTGTCTACCGTTCCTGGTCACCTTTTGCTCTCCACCTCTGCCTTCTTCTTTCTCCTCCTCGTCACGTCGCAAAGTCCGACATTCTCAGTCCGTTCCACCGAGCCGAGACGTCGGCCGAGACGTCGACTTAAACTCCTTCATAGCGCGCACTACGATCTATCACGATCATCGAGCTAGTCACTAAAGTCCCCCGCGCGACACGTTTCCTCCAGCGATTAGTCTATTCTAAAACTCTGACGATAGTGTTCACTCGTTTTGTTGTGATTTTTTCCCCCACTGAACGACCCTCTCTGTCTTCGTCTCTCGTTTGTTTTCTTCGTCCGCGTATCTTTCGATAATCGATCGTTCCTGTTCGATGTTTAAAACGTGGTCGATCTTCGATATATCCTATGATCTGTCAAAATCGGTAACAAGATCGAACTGGAATCACGTCCGCATATTGCAATGTAGCAGCAACGCAACAGCAATAGCAGGAACAGCGATCGCAACGGATGTCGACTCGATAGGAAGCCGCCGACTTGGATCGCGCAGGACCGAACGCGGATCTTGTCCTAGAGCTCGGCACTTTTTGGCGCTGACTGGCCGGCAAAGAGTGTTCTGCGGATGAACTCTTCCAGAGAGAGGGGACGACGGGAGTGGGGCAAAGGGTGCTCCTCCAAAGGGGTGGTTTACTCCCGGTGCCGCCACCGCCGCCGTTGCCGTCGCCAGTGGTGGTAGTGCTGGCGGCGAGTAATCACCGGTGGAAGGGATGAAGTCTGCGGAACAGTGCGAGGGGTTGTCAGACCGCAACGAGAAAACGAAGGCGGAGCTTATGGTCCCCACGCATGCGTTCCTGCTCTCGTCGAGTCGGCCATCTTTGTTCCTGCCTTCGTGCGGCTCGCGTGGGTGTCGCTAACCGCGACCACCCGTTTCTCTCTTCGCATCCACCTCTTCGATCCGACACCCCCGCCTCGCTGACCCCCCTCCCCCACCTTTCTCCTCTTTCTATATTTCTGCTTCTCTCAAACCTTCACCAACTCTATTTCGCTCAAAGCTTTCCTCCGAAATACTCTACGAGAAGCAGCCTACCTTACGCCGTTCCGATGCTTCCTCGTCGCTTTCGCCGTCGTCGTCGTCGTCGTCGACACGAGGATGCGGTCTTCTACCTACTCTTCTTGCTCCACCTTTCTTCCTTCCGGCTCATTTTCGAGCACGCGAGATGCACCAGACTAGCACCTAACCGGCCCAGCCGCGCAAATGTGTGCCTGACTACGTTGCCGTATACTACCGTATCTACTGACGACGAATGAAGTGGTAACGCCGAGAACCGGGTGGACGCGGCTGACCACTCACATGGACGTACTACTACGTAGAATTTTTATGGAACCACTCGACGACGAGAGTAATCGGTCGATTATTTTAGACTGGCACTACGAGAAGAAGCTGGACGATCTGAAAAAAAAATGATAGAAAGTCTGTTCTTTCGACGGCAAACTCGTCAATAATTTATCCATGGGATTCCAATCTCGCACGATCGGTGGCCCTTCGAAAGCAATCCGAGCTTTCCGAGGGTGAGCAATTTAGGCGGGATGTTAAGCGACTTATTCGTCGGCTTCCACGGACGGCGGTCAAACGTCGTTCGTTATTTTCATCGGAAAGGAACCTTAGGGAATAGTAGTGTAGGTGTATAGCCAGTGAGACGCGGCTAAGTTAGGAGGAGGCACGGCTCGAAAGGACAGGAAGGACAGTACCGGCGCTGCTGACGCTGGTGGATGGAAGAAAGGATGAGATGAGAGAGATAGTTTGGAGAGAGGTGGAGAAAGGGGGGAGAGAAAGGGAGAGAGAGGGAGAGAGAGAGAGAGAGAGAGAGAGAACTGCCTCGATGGTAGTCGTTTTCCGAGGGATGTTGCCCGGAAGGTTCCCGCGGGGCCTGTGTTATCGCCTCGGCAGGATGACCAGCCCGCGTTATCAAATATTAAACCTACTTGCACCGGCAGCCTATCCTCGACAAGGTATCCAAAGCCTCCCCCTTTTCGTCCTCCCCTCGCCTCGCACCAACCACCACTGGCTACCGCCAAAACCTACACCCAACTCCGACCATCCACCCACGTATCTAACCACCACCACAAGAGAGAGAAAGAGAGGCAGCGAGAATCGTACTGCTCTCATCTATTCGATCTATCCGTGCTTACGTTCTTACCGTTGCTGTTGTTGTCCTTGTTTGCCTACAACAGCGAGAGAAATCTACACCAGGCCCGCAAAATTGCTTGCCCACGGCCGTTCCCGCTCGGCCTCGAGATAAACTGGTAAGAATTGATTTTCGAGGATGCCAAGGAATATCGCTTTCGCTTGTTTAAATAATCAGGGTAATTTTCAATTCTTGTAGGTACGTGACAAACGTCAATTCGTCGACCTAAAAACGTTCGCCTCGTGTCAAGGTATTTTTTTGATATCTTCGATGTCCAGCTGGCCCGGTGAATTATGAAGAAACATCGGAACAGACTCTTTTCCTAATTACTATCCGGTACTCGACTCGTTCATTCGAATTAGCAACAACGCCAGTGCAAAAATAGCAGTGGCGGATTACCGCGAGAATGTCCGTCGCATATACCGATATCGAATGGTGACAGAGGGGAAAAAAATATATTGCAAATATTCGGGGGGTATATAAAGCGGTAAACTATGGAAAGTGTGCTGTGAATAGTTCAGGGAGTATCGTAAGCGTTGAAAACCGCGACACGCATCGAAAGACTATGAAATATGCATTCGGGCAGTGGTGGCATCGAGGTTGCAGAGCGCACGACGAAAAGCAAAGTGTGTCCTGTACGACCCTAGAGCCGCGAATAGAGTCGACGTGGCGCAACGTGGATTTGCAATGTCACGCGGCTTTTGTATTAGCAAGAGTGAGAGACCGAGAGAAAGAAAGAGAGAGAATAATAATAACATGGATTGGAAATAAACCGGCACGGTAGTTCGAAGCGAACTAAATGAAAGTTACCCAGGAATTATGCGACTGTAATACCGCATATTTCCAATCAAGCTAATGAGTATAATCGTTACACAGCCGTTACGTTGCGGGGATTGTGGGTAAGCTCGCCCTGGAAATTCAAGGGATACGCATCCTGTCGTGTCGCGGATGAAGGGTGAAGGTGAATAGGCGCTCCGGGTCACGTGTGCACCGTATAAACTAGAAAAAAACTTTTTACCTCGAATAAAAAATACTCTGGTCGATTCGCAACATTTATTACATGCTATTTCAATTCCAAATTTTGAAGTAGGTATGCTTCTTGAAAAAAAATGAGAAGAAAGTTTTGTATAATTTTCTGGTACAAATATACGAGGCATTAACGTACGAACATAGTAAATGATTTCATTTTGACGATAACCTCCATCGAACAATGAACAGAACGTGCAACAGAATCGTTTAAGCCTCCATGCGAATTGGAATTATCATTACAGAAATAATAGAGGTGATCGATGATCGCGCGCAGCCTGCGCTGTAATAAATCAAGCGAACGCTAGATTTCATTATAGGACATGTGTGAACATAGATACAAGGTTTGGCATAAACTTGAACTATCAACAATTTCTTTAATTATTATTTGCATCGACAAAATAATACGTCTTTATTCTGGATAAAAGAAGAACAAATTATCATTTAAGCACGGCGAGTTCAACATTCATCATTCGATCGCAGAAAGCACTGTTGGAAGCATCGACCGACATGTATATTCTATTAGTTACCTGCACGTTGCATTGTTGAGGGTAGTAGAGTATAACGCGATCACGTAGCCTGGATCAAATCAGAATTTTGTTTGTTCATCCTGGCCATTTACGAATTCCATGTCTTGATCGGCTTAAACGCGCATGTTTCATCTGCTATTCCTTTATATAAAGGGCTTATCTTGCGTATCTCTCGTTGGACGATAATCAGATTTATTGGTCCAGGAAGTATTTTTAAATCCCTTTACCTTTTTACTCTGTTCGCAGCTCGCGGATAAAGAGCTTTCGAAGGACGAATTATTTACCGTTCGAGACCCACACGCTATGCTCTCTTTCGAATAAGATTCGAGTTCGTGTCGTTTCACGTTTCGAATACATATAGCCTTCTTTTCTTTCTCTTTTTGCCAACCGCCTTTTTGCAAACCGCATCGGTATAAACGTCGATGCATTCGTTCGACGCCTCACTCGCATCGTTGCAAAGAGGCTCACCCTTCGGAAAAGGCATTTAACTCTTGAATTTTTAACACGAACGTCATCCTTCGTAACTACAACTATCGAGGGCGTTTGTCTTTATCGAATTAGATCGGAAAAGGACTCGATTGAGCATACATGTTTCGAATTAAGAGCCAATCACCGGCTGGAAATCCATAAGAATGTCGTGGAATCTGAAAAAGAAAATCTTTTAATAGACTATCATGTAGGAACCCAATTCTGATTCGCAATTTTAGCACGGATCTCACTTACGAAACTAAGGATTTCGCCCCAAACGAGGATAATCACATCCCGGCTGACGAGTCAACGGTCTTTCTACTTTAGGCACGAGCGTTAGAACCGGCGGCGATCGAAGCCGTCTGGTTTTACATCACGGTAGAGGGCGATCTCATATATGTGCCTCGTGTAAAAGCATGCTCCGAGCATCAACGGTTAAGTTACTCCACGACGACCACCCCCCGTTTGCCACAACCACCTCCCCTCTCTCAGAATACTCGCTCACTCTCTGCGTTACACATTGGCTCACGAGTAACCTATCCGAACGTGCACGGTTTACACGTCCGTGTAGCTAATGTTTACAGTGTTAGATCTATTGGATTAGGCCATACAAAAAGCACCTCGTTCTGTTTGATATGCACGTATGTGCGTATCGAGAGCACCCTCCTCCCACCCTCTTCCTCCCCTCCCCTCTCTCCCTCTCTCTCTCTCTCTCTATCTGTTCCTCTCTCTCACGTCAAATGAGCGTGTCGTGTGATCGAGCGTGCTTTCATTAGTCGAACTCAATCCCGAGAGACGATCACGCCAAGAGTGAACGTCGTTCGAATTTTTTATTCTTTATATTTTGTAAGGACCACGTTTGGTTTGAAATTATTCTACGATGATAACTTATAATGCAATTTAAATTATTATTACAGAAACAATTAACCGTAGAAGAACACCAAGTACGGGTACATGTTTTGAAAACTATGTTAACACATTCTCTAATTCGTTTCTTTTCACCATTAAAGCCGTAAGGCGCAAGCTTTCCGGCGATTGGCCCGGTTACTAGGATGGAAGATCGTGAACGGAGATACGAGCCCGCGTTCTCCGCGTATTGGGAATTTCCTTCTTCATAACCCAGCAGATTGAAACATTGCTCATTCAAGAATCGCGATGATCGTTAATCTTGCACGAATCGCACTGCCTCGCTCAATTTATTTCACTCCCCCTCTCTCTCTCTCTCTCTCTCTCTCTCTCTTTCTGTCTCTGAGAGAAATTATAATAAGACGCTTCGTCATGTTGATTCGTTTAAAAAAAAGAAATCACAGAAAAGAAACAATAAGAAATTCAATTTTAAATAGACCAATGAACATAACTCTTTCGAATTATCCTGTCGGTACGTATATGTATATGTATATGTATACCTATCGATGTTAATAGTTCAAAATTTTGAGACGTAATCAGATCGGCATATCGCCATGATCAAGAAGAGATTCGATTAAATTCACGGTTACTCGCATCTAGTAGGGGGAGTGATAGAGGATAAGACGAAGAGGATAAGAGAAGAGAAGAAAAACAGCCTGGGATCGTAGGGAACACCAAAAGAATCCACGGGAGAAAACAGGTGGATATTGTGGAGCATGATGGTGAAGATGGAGGAGGAGGAAGAGAAGGAGTGAAAGAGAAAAGTCGAAACGCGCTTCTATGTTTCCTCCACGAGTTTCACCGTACAATACACGCGTACAAACACGCGCGCTTTTTCTCAAGGCACATAGAAACAAATATACATATATATCTAGAGAGAGAGGGGGGAGAGAGAGAGAGAGAACGGGTAATGCGCGCACGCGTATGAGACGGGAACACGCGAGTAGTATGGGCCGTTTCGCACGTACGTTTCACAAAGAAGGAGAAGGAGAAGAAGAACAAGAAGAAAAAGAAGGCGAGAGGTGTGAGCGAGCGTAAGCGCACACAACACACAACACATGTAAGCATCCACACAAATATACACACATACACAAATAGAAGAGAAGATATAGACACATAGATCGCATACTTATGCTGGCGCTGTGCACATAAAGTTAGAGGGCCGCGCGCTCTCTCCTACGCTGCCGCACAAGAATAAGAAACACGGTAGCATACATAAACAAGGAGGTTGGGGATGCAGCAATTTAAAACGTACCCCGGAATTCCTCCCAACGGGGCCGTAGAGCGGCCCTCTATATTACGAATTCCCTTCCACCTCCTCCCTCACTGCCCTCTCTCTCTCTCTCTCTCTCTCTCTCTCTCTCTCTCTCTCTCTCTCTCTTTCTTTCTCTCGCTCTGTACAGCATCCACGTTACAAAATTTTGGTGTAAGTAACATCGAAACCGCTTGCGATCGCGTAATTTTCTTTCGTGCAAACTTCTACAAAAGAAACGTTCGATATTATTGTCATCGTCATCAGCAACCGACTCGATCTACAAAAACCTTTTTCTTGAAAATTATTCAAGCTTCCTTGCCATTGTCGAGTAACTCTCGTTACCGCGAGAGGTCTACGCGGCTAGCTTAATAAACTTTTATGAGAAGTTAACCGCGTATAATATCGAAGTGGAAATCCTTGGCCCTATACGATGACGCCCATTATGCAGGTTCACATCGTCTTCATCTTCGCCGTCGTCGTCGTCGTAGTCATGGTCGTGGCAATGCCGCGGATAAGTCAAATAGCGATAACAATGGCAGGAGGGAATTTGAAGTTGTGTGGCTCTGAACGTTCTGAAGGCAGGGCGATTGGCTGTTTGAACGGCGGTGTCGCCTCGGGCTGCCGTGTTTGCAGATATAAGGGAGTCGAGGTCGGTTGGTTCTCTCTTTCTCTTCTTCCCGCTCTGTCTCTGTCTCTATCTCTAAGTGCGCGCGTGCGCACAAGCGGCGACTTTGGACTCTAGAGAGAGAGAAAGAGAAACATTAGAGGGTAGAGAGGAGAGGGAGTTCAATTGGTGGCGGCAATCCTAGTAATGTACCCGTGGGGCTGTGTCAAAGTGCCTTCTAGAAGAGAACGATGCTGCATTCAGCATTCTAAAACTTCTTTCTTGCTACGTGAAAGGGCCGTAAGCTAGAGAAGAGAATAAAGAAATAAAGACAGATATATATATATATATATAGATAGATAGATAGATAGATAGATAGATAGATAGATAGATAGATAGATAGATAGAGAGAGAGAGAGAGAGAGAGAGAGAGGAGGATCTCCTGTTCTGGCACCAGCGATTTGAACGTCATATGCTTCCTTCTACACCCCATGTCATCGGCTATTTCGAACGGAAAGAAAAATTGACGTGATGGACGTTGAATGTGGTTACCGTTCGAAAGTCGCCAAACTCGCTGATATGCCGAGCGAAAGAGTCAACGAGAGGATGAGAAGAGGAAGCGGGGGATTGGAAGTTGCACGCTTCCTCTGTTCGCACCTTCCGGCTTGAACGGAACTATGGCGAACTTTTAAAAAACGACGATGTCTAAATAATACATGTCACGGCGGTAGGAGCAACCGGTAAAACAGTTATAAAAACACCGGTAACTACGTTAGAATCAATTATTTAGGATGCAGTGCTCCGTAAAGAGAGAGTGGAGGAGTCGTAAAGGAGGTGAAAGAAAGTAATGCCGCTAGGACGACCTCGTGGAAGGATGGAGCCAGTGAAAAAGAGAGAGAGAGAGAGAGAGAGAGGCAAAAGTGAGGAGGTAAGATGGCTATCGCGGGGATTATAAAAGCCGTAGTTAAAAGTTGCTTCGACTATCAGGGGACTGACTGGAGACGACGTCAGCCGTTATTGTGAGATCTTCTCATTCTGAGTGAATTGCGAAAAATTCGACGAACGCTCGATCCACCTTCAGTAATGAACTTTCCAAAAATTTGACGATCGCTCGTGAATAATCATTAACTACGAGCCGATCCTGAATTAACCCTTCATAAATGAGCTTGGCAAATTATTTCGAGAAAGAGGACGTCAACGACGTTGACGTGATAATCGTGGGCGCCGGTTTAACAGGACTCGCTACGGCGTACAATATACTCAGAAGAAAACCCACTTTAGACGTGTTGATCGTCGAAGGGACCGGTAATTCTAAAAAAGAAAAGGAAAGATTATTTTTTTCGTTAGACCATATATATGTAGGTATCTAGTTTTACGATTACCGTAGATAAAGCCGGGGGTCGCGTTTTATCTCACGGATGCAGCAAATACTACTACGTCAGTCATCTTCAAAATCATGTCACTAGACTTCTACAGACACTGAACATAAAAACTTGTTCAAGAGAGAACGCGAATGCTCGGAGAAGGCTGTTCTTTACGAAACGCGGTCCAGTTAACAAACTGCCAACCTACATCGCAGCCGAAGTTCGCTACTTTCTTCAAACGGTAAACGATTATGAACGATACATTGTTTGTTGAAGAAGCGAATGATACGCTGTAATAAATCCAATAAATCGTGAGATTTTTCTTCTTTCCTATGCCTCCTATAGATTCAAGAGAATTGTTTAAATTCTCGCTTCAAGACCTACACCAATGACGAGATTACGTCTGAATTAGCCACGACCAGCGTCGATCAACTACTGAAGAAACTTTTGTTCCTCTCCTACGCTAGATCCATATGCAGTTCACTCATTTATAGCACGTGCGGTAATATTAAATTCTAATGTTAATGCGATTACAATATATTTGTAATGTTCATTTGACAGGAATGCGAGATCTTAGCAAAGTGTCAGCATTGTGGACGTTAGTAATGTTGAACGGGGCGGGTGGCTTGATCGATCGACTGAAAGCAACAACGGGAGATGAAACTCGCTATTTCGTTCAAGTTGTTATCATATATTCCTAGAACGAATTGCAATTTACATCGAGCGAATAACACAATGACACTTTTCATAAGTCGACAAAATAAAACGGTTGCCTTCCTTGACAGGGCGGAATGGCGCGTATAACTGAAGAACTATTAAGACATATACGGATTGAAGGTGGTAATATAATTTATAACAAACCTGTTACGAAGATCGAGTTCAATGATGACAGAGCTTATTGTTATACGACCCAATACTGTTTCAAGTACGTGTAGATATTACTATACATTGATTTTTCGAACTCGTTTACGAAAAAGTTCCCTATTTGCTTTTATGACTTACAAAATTTTCTCAAATTTGTCACAATTTAATTGTCGCATAGGTACGCGTGATGTGTGAGTTAATTTTTTGAACCTGTGCAGATGCAGTATCGTCGTGATAGCGGTACCACCTCCGGAAATATCTTACATCCATATCGAACCACCCTTGCCTCAAAACGCGTCTCGATCCCAAACGTTATACCTCCAAAGTGATAACATATTTTTCAATGTATTTTATAAAGAACCTTTCTGGAATAACGAATATAGCGGTGACGTTTTAGCAACACCCGAATCGAATACGATCTTAAACGTCGCGTACGATGCTACATGCGACAACGAAGAGCAAGGAGTAATAGCTGGATTCCTGAATAATACTAATGTTACATCTACGACATCAAAATTGTTACTATTTGAAACACTAAGTCGATGTTTTCAAACTAACGAAGCAAAACGTTGGATCAATTATAAAGAGTGTGAACGGGTATTGGAACGGGAAGATGTTATCATTCAATCAGAATGTGGCTGGCCCATGAGCGTTATGCAACCGTGTCACATATCAGATCATGTCAATCATATAAATGCATCCACCGATAGGTATCTATACCGATAATCGGTAAAAACAATTCTCTTAGTATTCATTCTGTATAGAAATAAAATTTAAGTAACGCTTATTCTATCAAGGACTCTTTTCGCTGCTAGTGAATATGCTACAAAGTGGCCTGGAACTGTAGACGGTGCGATTGAAACCGGCGAATTAGTGGCATGCTTGGTTCTTCTAAAAGTCAGGCCGCAAACATTGAATTTAGCAGATATGATAGCTATGTACGTTCTTAGATAATCGTTTTGTTATACACTTTGTTTATATGTATACTTGGTATTTCAATTAACGATAACTTTTCATACAGATCAAGCCTAGATACCGTACGGCATTCATTCTTTATTGGAATAGCTATAATGCAATGTTTCTGCTTAGCAATGAACACAGCCATTCTCTTTTCATTGTTACGTGTGGCATACAGTAAATGAATTTATATCTATTTATCTAATTGACGGTAACGTAAAGCTGTTAAACCATGACACGTAATTTCAATAAACTTTATTTTTTATGAAATCATACATAAGATTCAGGAAATTCGAACGTGACATCCCGTCCTGTCAATTTCTTATAGACAGTGGCAAAAGTGTCAACCTGTAAAAGGTAAAACAAAGAATCCATGAACATATGTATGTAGTGAAACACGCACGATGGTAATAAATAATAAATTTATAACCATACAAGTATACCTTATGCTCGATGTTCGTTTGTTCATTTTTATCCAAATGAACTTTGATAAGTTGTTTGCCTTCCGCTTTAACTCTTATGCGTTTTCCAACGATTTCTACTGGATAAACCAAATCTTCCAAGAGAGCATCATACACAGCAGTTAACGTGCGACTACAAAATGATAGAGATGTCACATATTTGATATAAATATTACACAAATACCAAACAAATCATCGATAAAAATATCTTCTAAATTGACACAGGATCGGTACAATTAATGATAGTCCCATCACCTTCTTGGCCTCTTCTGCTTGTTCTTAGTGCGCGTTTTTCTAGTTGGTTTAGGCAAGATTTTTCTTTCGCCTACGAACATAACATGCTTTCCTGAGAACTTCTTTTCCAATTCACGTACCAGCCTTGTATGAATTTTTTGGAATGCTTTCAGCTTTGGCATTGGTACATAAATAATGATAGACTGAAATAGAAATAATGGGATTAATGAAAAATATATGAGAATTGAATGTTTTGTTTGTTCCTTATTACATACTTACATGCATATTATATTCCTTATCGCAAACATACATATTCCTTAATCACAATGACACATATATACGCACTGTTACAAAAAGAAATCAAGCTTAAATTAAAACATACCTTCTTATTATTAGTCTCAATTTCTCTGGCTTTAGTGATGTAAAGTTCTCTCAATTGCGACTTCAAATCACTGTTCATTTCCAGTTCTAAAAGAGCCTGTGAAATACTGGCTTCAAATGGGTCGGGCTCAGCGCCACCGCTTTTTATGATTTTAGCATTTGCCGTGAACATCTGAAAATGGTTAGGTTATGTGTTACTGTTGACAAAAATGATAGGTTAACAACTTAACAATAACTTAACGACTACGAACAAACATTTAAAATACTAATAATAATCTTTGCAATTTGGTAAACAACGCTTAAGAATCACAATATACTAATGACTTCGAATCTTTCGTGTGTCACACGTTAAGAAACATCCATCAATATCAAATTGCTAAGTTTGTCATCTGCAAAAAATATTTTTTTTCTTGCCACCTTATGGATTTTTGAATCACATTCACCGCGTCGTTTAAGGTTTTTCTCAAGCTTTTATCCTGAATCAAAAACAAGCTCTTAAAAGCACGTACCTTGACGGCTTCGTAACCGCATGAAAGAGAAGCGGAAGAAAGAAGTAAATACAGACATGCAACTCGCGCAAAGCAACGACTTTCCCGCATGCGCGTGACAGCAATGTTTGGATTGGCTAATTGGAAGAGGACCAAACCGTCAACGAATAGTATGTGACTATATTTCTACAATTCGACATCCACTGCCTCTTGCAATATCAGATACATTTTTTAATCAAAATAATTTTAAGCAATGTTACAAGCGTACAAGCGTGTCATGTACAATGCCCACGAAGCCATTTTTGCATTGTGTGCAGGATAAAAGAAATAATTAAATATATGACAAAAAGCAATTACAACGTAACAGCCACAAGAGGGCGATTTGAACGCCGCTGATACGAAGTTTCCATTATCATACATACTGCCTCTATCTTGATACTTTTATGTTTTTGGGTTGCTCACTATATCGTATCATTTACATTTATTACTTGCAAGAGAAGCACCTCTTGCAGGAAGCGATCCGACGTTGCCTAATCTCTTTAACAAAACATTTGATAGAAGCGCCTATTTACAGGTCTGTAATCCAACGGTCATTTATTTAAATAATGTTTTCGAAGCGGGCTTTGAAGCAAGGATTTTGGATCAAAATTTACTTTTGCATGCTGCTTGTTTTTAGACAGTTGGCAGAAGTATAATCTCATGCAAATGGGTGCAATAAATAATGAAAATAATTTAAATAAATGTTAATTTTAATTTATTTTTCTAAGTTAACTAATAGTTAACTTATATAAATGTTATGTACAAATTTTCAGTTAACTTGGAAAGATTGTAATCTTAGCTTTGTTTCAGATAATGCTACATACTATAAATAATAATTAAGAAGCAGAAGTAAAGGAGAAATTAATCGAAGATATGTAAATACAAGAAAACACCCAAGTTGTTCTGTACAAGAGTACTTACAAACTTTGATATATATATATATATATTTGTTTAAATTTCCAAAGAAATATGAAAGGTACAACATTATTTTATAATTATTATTCTTTATATAAATCATCTCTATAATTGTAACATGTGTATTATTTTGTCATTGATAAAATGACATAACATTGTAGAAGGTTGGATCTAAAACCTAAAGGTCCATGATATGCAAATAAAAATTGCCTCTTATGCCATTACCACCTTGAAAACAAATGACACGACGTAAATAAGATTAGAGCTCGTTTTTACACAAATGCTGTAATAACAATATCATATAGACAACGTATTGAGCAACAGTAAGTTACTACTGATAATCTTTATTTCAATATAAACTTCTATAAATCAAAACTAATAAAAAAAGAAATGTTCAGAGATCGTGCAACAGTTGGAAATGAACAAGAAAATGAGGCCGAAAAGAAAACAAATGGGTATGCTACATATTGATGATATTTCCTACATTTTATAACAGAGATATGTTATAACATTATGAATACATCCTTGGTTGCAGAAATAAGCGTACAGATGTAACAACACAATTGCAAAAAGAGAATAGGTAATTTATATTAATAGGAAACTTTTTTATTTCTCGTAAGAATAATAGCTAATAATCTTTTCTGATATTTTCAGCTATGGATAGGCTTCAAAACTGTTACTATCAACTGATGTCGATGACGTACAGGTAGCTAAACCAAAAGTTTTTATTTATTAAATTATAGTGAAAAATATATAGATTTTTGTATATTCTCTGCTTCTTATGTAACAAGAATGTTCTTATGAAATATTTTTACTATTATAGAAGTATGCAATTTAATTACATACATTAGATTTACCCTCGTTTCTACATTTTCATTGAATATTATTTTACTGTTTCCTGTTAGTCAATTTATAGTAATATGATTATATATCAAGTTTCGATATATTTTACAGGTACATCCATGGAAGTACCAAACAGCAGTAAGAAATCTCCAGATGATAATATAAGAAAAAAGAAGTAGCAGTTAAAATCGCTGGATGATAGCCCAAGAAAAATTAAAAAATTAAACAATGTGTGCAATTGATTAAACATACATATAGTGTGCACAAAATTTATGCAATATAGTAGAGATTAGATGCTGTTACCGTTTAATTATTCTCTAAATCGTATCGGTTGCACTTTTAGTGCATACATTCTTACACCGAAGTACGTCCTTACGAATACAGCACATTTTATTTAAGTAATTCTGTAATTTGCTAAATGTTACATGTATTTAAAAACTCTAAGCGCACAAACATTAAGAAATATTTTTATAGCATTGCCTTTAACGATGCATAAAGTCTATCATACAAGAGTGTCTCTAACGAATCTTGTTGACAGTATTGTACATTTTATGGTAAATAATTATATTTAACTAATTCTATTGAATTGGTATCGATCAGATAAATTTATTTATAAGTTTATAATATGTATTTCATTCTGCATTTAATGTATTTATAAAAACATATCATTACTTTATTCAAATGTGTAAATTCGTCAAAAAACAATAATTTATTTGCAATAAATAAACCATAAAAATGTAATACAGTAATATTTATTTACTGCCTTATATTCCTACAGCTTTATTTATAATCTTAAACAATATTTTAGTCACTTGAAAGTAATTCAATCATTTATAATAGCATAAATATTAATATTATAAGTATAATGAACGAGAATTTAAATATTTATAAACAAAAAACGTTAGTTACTACATCTACGTTCATTTTTCAATATCATAAAAGTCGATAAAAAAAGTAACATTTATTCAATGTTACTTTTTTCAGCGCTTTCTAATTTTTCCATTGATCAAGTATATCTATATATATGCGTCGTATACCTATATATATGCCTTGTATATCTATATATACGTGTGTGACGTCACAGCGACGATCCGGCGAAAAGTGCTCCTGGTATCCGGATCGCAGAATAGGCGAGGAGGTAACTCTAACTCCTATATATATAGATATACTTCCCTGTACTTAAATGAGAAAATCTTTTAACTTCTCTCCTTCGGTTATTATAAACATTTTATTAACTTTTATGCTTTTATATGAAAGGTTAGGCATCAGAGGAGAGTTACAATTTATCAATTTTCATAAAATAATTGTTTTCCAAGTCAGATTTAACGGCGGGTGGGTGGCAAATTACGCAACACAGAAAATATTAATAATTAATTCCTGCAAATCTTTTTGTAAACTTTTAAGTTATTTTCTATGTCGGGAGGTATGTAGCATGATTCTTTATTTATAAAAGTTCACAATTTTTACT
>JAIFRP010004402.1:428629-454679 GCA_032403825.1 Odynerus spinipes
ATAAATATTTTTAAAGTAAGGACGAGTTATTTAAAAAATAAGCTATATACTCACCACGTTCATCCTCGTTGTCGCTCATGAACGTTTCTTACATAGATTCAGTCGTTTATACTCTGATTTCTCTTCGATAGTGATCGTATATGGCGTGGTAATGATAGGCTCTGTTAGAACCTTTAAGGTTTCGATGACGCTTTATCGCAAGAAGCTTTATCGCATCTTACATTTCATCCACTGCCTCATAATTTATATTCTAAATCTGATTGTAAAAGAATAGATCAAAAAGTTGCCACAATTATGTACACCCATGTAAAATAACAATTTTTTGTCATTTCTATCGATGTCTAATAAAAATCTTTGTAATTTAACAAAAGTCATAATTTCCTTTCTTTAACGTAGAGATACATAGCGTTGTCTAACATCACTGACTACATATATCAATCGCCTACAGTATTATACTGTACGTATGAGTATAAAAGTTGCAAATTTGAAGAAATTCATCGATCTATTACTTGTGATTACAGTCACAGGAGAAATAATTTGCAGCGCCATCTGAAGAGTGTTCCTAGAAACTACTCGAAGATTTCCAAACTGCCGATAAAAAATGTACTTTAATATCGATACTGTAATATCGAAACTCTCCAGTAGGGAGCAATTAAGATTGTAAACAGTGTATTCAAGTGTATTTATATACATGGACCAATAAACCGCAAGATTTACGTTGACTATTAATAAAAAAAAAAAACTATCATCGCAAGTAATAGATCAATGAATTTTTTTAAATTTGCAACTTTTATACTCATACGTACAGTATAATACTGTACTAGCGATTGATATATGTAGTCAGTGATGTTAGACAACGCTATGTATCTCTACGTTAAAGAAAGGAAATTATGACTTTTGTTAAATTACAAAGATTTTTATTAGACATCGATAGAAATGACAAAAAATTGTTATTTTACATGGGTGTACATAATGGTGGCAACTTTTTGATCTATTCTTTTACAACCAGATTTAGAATATAAATTATGAGGCGGTGGATCAAATGTAAGATGCGATAAAGCTTCTTCTATCATTTCCTCCGTTGGTTGAATCTTTCTTCTTTGGAATGCCATTTTTGCACACTTTTTAACATGCGATTCCTCCAATGGTAGAAAAGGAATGTAATGATCTATAACGCTAGTTTCTATGGTATCGCTAAGATGAAAGCCTCCTTTTTCATTGAACGCTCCAATTGATATTAAATTTTCAAAATCTTGAAGCCTGGTTTCGTGTCTTTTTACACCTTTCTCCCAAAGACTTATTAACCGCTGTACGATTTGTCTACTACCGGTATTAGAAAGAAATATAAAAATTGCTTTATTTGTAGTCTCTTCGATTGAAAATGTATTATAATCCAAGAAAGGTACAAGAGCATTTAGTATTCCTTCAGGCATTTTATCTATTTCATCAAAGACAAACAACGATCGTGGACAGGTTTGTAAAGCTTCTCTGATCATGGTGGTTAGTTGTATCTACATTGTGCATATATACAAATATTAGAATTTAATAGCTTGTACCGATTTCTGTAACAAGTTCGTTCATAAAAAAACAATATTACTTTGTTTATTTACCTTGTACTTTTCAACTTCACTTTTCAAAGGAAAGGTGGTTCTACCGTTGAAAAAATGAAAGTATTTACTCTCTGTACCTTTTTTGTACAAAGATTCTGCAATAAATTTAGCTACATAATTTTTGCCAGTTCCTGGCGTGCCATGAAAGCTTAACGTTAATGCTTTAGCTTGTTCGTGTTGATTTAAGTAACCTTGCAATGCATTTATTATTGTTTTATGAGCAATGTGCTGTCCATACAGCTTATTCTTCAAAAGCTTTTCCAGCTCTAGAAAATATATAACAATCTATTTTATTATACGTATAAAAAGTTCAATAAAAATAATCAGAAACTGTTTCTTTTAATGGTAAATAGTACGAAAATTACTTTGCAAATACTTACTTTGCAAATCAAGTTGAATATATTCGTCTGTACAACATTCGGTATATTTACAATGTATGTATTGATAGTAGCAAGCACTCAAACCACCAAGCCCACTGATAATTGCTGCTGTCGTCATTATTTCACATATCGCTAACGTAAAACAATATGTAAATAATATAACGTATAACAATATATTCATATTTAATGTATATTTTTCAGGTTATTAATTTATAAAATGTTAACTGTATTCTTTAAAAATTATATCCTACGAGGCAACAATCATGGGCTCCCCCGTTTTAAATAACTCGGTTTCTGTTACATTTCACGGTGGTACCAACAGAGCAACGCCGAGCAATTTTAAAATACCTAAGGAAATGCAGGTGGTTCGTGCATGGTAGGAAACAATTGACCACACGATGGCGCTACTGAATTGCACAGTCGAGACATGTGCTGAATGAACGTCAAAAATAATGCACGTGTTTCAAATTGGGAAAAGGAATAAAATTAAATAAATTTATGATTTTCATATACGAATGCTTCCTTTATTCATTTTGTTAAAGTAAAGGTATAGATTAATTTTATTCTAAAATTCTTTTTCAGAAATAGAAACCTTGATATCCTCGCACAATACTCATATAAAATTGTCATGACCCCTGCATTAATATCTACGAAGATAAATATAAAAATTAGCTTAGTTATTTATTTCTAAGAATAGTAGTTATGTTTTAAAATAAAACTATGTAATCTCATTTCTGATAACGTAAGATGTCCTTCTCACTTTACTCTCGTTGGTCATAAATATTATTAAAAACGCAGCTATATTTATTGAGATTTCGCTCACATTGTAGCTTGCGATTTACAGAGTTTGGTCAGTGAATCCAAAGAAGCAACCGTAATGAAATAATTGCCCTTTATCTTGTTCAAATTAGAATGTTCAAACTTTGGGAGGTTGTCAGCAAGGACGTATAACTTCCTCGAAGTGTAATCGATGGTGAGATCGTTAGGATAAACCATTGTCTCGTTATCCTGACCAGCCAGAACTGTAAAAGAATAAGAAGAATAATTATGACTGGTATTACACTAAGGCAAATAAGCGTTGGTTTTTTAAATGCAAGAATCATTATTAAATTTTATATCCGTGATGCTGCACAGTCCGAAGGCTTCCAAGAATGTTCCTTATGTAACAGATACGTACTCGGACGAGTAATATGTAAATCTACCTATATATTTATAGACTCTAATTTTCCACGCTCAAATATTCCGTAATTTTCGCGATGCGAACAATTGTTCGTAGGTAGCAGATAGACGTAGGACGTCTCCGAACAATTTATTTATGCGACTATATGATTAATCGTTCGTTAATAACGTAAAACCGTGTACCTATTCTATCGATCGACGATAGCAATCACGAAACCGTTAATTATCGATTTTATAGAATTTTTAGGAAAAGAAAAAGAAGAGTAGGTACCGTAATTATAAGGTCGTTGCATAATTTCTCTCGTATTTCATGCGCTTGACATCTTGACATTCAATAAATTATTATTATATAAATCTTTTTATTAATTTCGAATTTATTAGAAAATACGATCGAGATTATACGATAACGTACCTATCGTTCTATCATTTGTATTTTGAGTCGTGTTGACGACAACATAGGCTATGTTTCTTCTCGAATAAAGTGATGTAAAGACACGTAGGTACCTACATGTATAGTATACATCGAGTATGTAGAGGGTACTTACTAAACGTCTCCGGAGTTAGTTTCACATCGGTGTCCCAACAGCTTATACCGTTCTTATGTACTTGCGTGAAATAAGCGATTCGTGTCTCCTGATCAATGACCGACGAAGGTCCTTGACTATCTTGTCCCTTCTCTCCGGCAACGTGGAAGGCATAGAAATTTCTCGATAGGGTTAACGTGTCGTCTTTCAAAATTTCGGTCGACACGCAGAACTCTCTTATTCCAGACATAGCGTGAAAGCAGAGAGTTCTGTATCCGTCATCTTGGAAGGGAGTCAAGGCCACGCCGAAAATGCCATCGGTCCATTGGAAATTGTAACCGCTGATATTATAATTACCTATTCAAAGTGAACAAGAATTAAAATAATACAGATCTTTAAGGATCATTTTCATTTGACTTTTTTTTTTTGTATAGCTTTCGAGTATTTTTACCATGTAACGGATCGAAATAAAAGTAATTGTGTTCGATCCTCCAGGAATCGTTCTTAGCCCAGCTGTAAACAATCAAACCATAAGCTGAAAAATCGGATATATAAACGTAAGCGTCTTCGCAAGAATCTGATTTTACGTCCACAACGAGATCGGCCATAAAAGAGTCAGCTTTTTGATCGGAATCCTTTAAGGTGTACTTTCGGATGACCTGTTTCCAAGATAACACAATAATTGAAATACATCGCGCCTCTGTGTTCCAATATTATGTCAAGTTAATAGATATAGGTATACGAAGGGATCATTACTTTGTCCGTTTTTAGATCGATCACTATAATCCTGACAGGCTGTACCACACTTGTGTTACCCAAAATATCACTTATTCCTGTATCGACGCCCCAAAGACGGCCACAATCGTCGACTCTAACACGGAAGATACTCACTAGACCATCCGACGCGTGAATATTATTTGTTTCCAAATCGGGATACGGTGTTAAGGCTGGTGACTCTATGAATCGAGAATAATAATTATGTGTGTTTCTTTTTTCTTGTTTTTTTTAAATAACGTAGCATGAGTAGGCCTACCATTAGTGTCATTCATCCAGATATAATTCAAAGTAGCCGCCACACCGTTCTTCCACCTCGGGACGGTGATCAACATCCTATTGTCCGCGATCGCCAGACCCAAGGGCATATTATTTTCTTCAACATAATCACCCGATTCGATGTACGCCTTTCGGACGGTCTCGTTCGGAAAATTAAAATTCATTCGCTGCCAAGAATACACCTTGTCGAAGGTCTTCCCACTGGCGATCGCCAGTATAGAGAGCAGTAAGATATAGGTGTACATCTTGCCTGGATCAAAGGAAATTGGAAATAGTTATGTAACTCTTCTCGTGAGATTCGACATACTAATTTAATGTAAGTTAGGACGTTCGGTGTATCGAATGTGAAAGTATTTGACTCGCTTGTTATATGTGATGGATCTAAAAACGTACTACGCACTTTCTCTATTCGAAAAATGTTAGCATTTCCATTAATGTAATGCATAACAAAGTCACCGATTGGAGAGACAAAGAAAACTTAAATCGCGAAATAAAAATGAAACAAAACTGACCACACTATATCCAACGCAATAATATTAGAAGAATTTTTAGCGATCCTTTGGTTATTAAAGATAATAACAAACAAACGTTGAGATCACTTTTATTAATTTTACAACAACTGGACCATAAATTCGCCCGAACGACCATAAAAAATATCAGTTAATTGAACGAAAATTGATGATGCTCGAATTCTTTGCGGTTAACCATAGATATAAAGGGGCTACACTCACTCTGACAGCTGAGAACTGGTCTTCCAAAGAACGGTACAAAGCGGAATGGCTGTATCATACGGCGAGCAGTCCTATATAAGCAGGGAACACGGTGTAGCGTAAACCGGTATACATATGTGCTTACCGTGCAAACGTGTGTGTCGCGAATGACACGATCGAAGCGCGACATCGTAAAGCGTTGTCATCAAATTATTGAACAATGACAGGTGGAATAATCAGATATAATTCATTGTGATACGTCACTGTAATTTTTCTACATTATCTTGTCAGTGCTTTTATATCTCACCTTTAAGATATCATAAGAAGAAGAAAAACAACAAACAAACAAAAATCATCTACTTTCTTCTCTCCATTTATTCTTTTCGATCGATTAAACTTTCGACGGTAGTAACTACACTTGCATAAAGTTATTTACGATTTTTAAATTTATACCGTTTCATTCGGTAGGTAGTCGGAAGTGCATTCAGTATAGCATTTGATCCGTGACATTCAGTACGCGTTTGCACGTCCCATAAATGGGCGCAGCTATGTCACGTAAAGACTGCTAACGTCGCATTAATAAGTTTATTATCATTATGTTACTATTTGACCAGACCATTATGAATTATGTAAAATTGTCACGAAAATATTACATTGTCTAATATTACATTGTCTAATAAGTTACTATATATTCAAGTAGACGGATACTCGAGTTTAATTGTTTCAAGGAAATGAAATAATCGAGAAGAACTTGGAATCAAGGATGCAAAAAATAGTGGAGATAAAGAAGAAAATGAAAGACGCTTTATACATATATATATATATAATATATATAAAGAATTTTCTATTTACATATGTCGTCGTATAAATCGTACAAAGCATTGTCCTTTTAGATTGTTACATGGCAGTAATGTTTTATACAAAAGTTACAACCTATCGCGCGTAGTGGTACCGTCATCGTATTAACGTTTATACGTTTTTGGTTGATTTTATACAATTCTTTTTGTTCGTTGTGTCGGATTCGTATAGAGACGCAGGATAATAAATAAGTGCGCGGAATGATCGCAGTATTCGTGTCTATTCATCTAATTTTATAATTAGCACATCCGTTAATGTTATTGTCCATTATTTCTCTCGTCTTCGATTTTTTTTTTATACAGCAGACCTTTTTTACAATGTTCCCTCTGCTTCGACGTCTTCGGACTGTTTTTTCTTCTTGGGTTTCCTACAAGTAATACGGTATTTTTTTTAAATATGCTTTCTACGTTAATTTTTCACAATAAAAATTTATTATACAATTTTGACTTACTTGCCAAAATCTTCTCCATCTTGAAGCGTTTCTGGGAGCGTACAACCAGCTGTTTCTGGTAACATCAAGCAAAGCATGGCACCCACGATTGGTGAAATTCCAAAAATAATTGGTGGGATCCATTCTTGGACTTGATTCTTTAAAAATTCGAGAATAGAATCGTTAGACATAGGTAACTCATTGACTATTTAGATCGGTAAATTGTATTTTTTCGGTATTTGAACGTACCAAAGATACCACGAAGGGTGCCACGATGGATCCTATCCTCGCGCACATACTACTCGTGCCAACTCCCATATTTCTAACAACTGTCGGGAATAATTCGCCGGAGAAAAGATAGGCCGAGGTGAAGGCTACCGACATGCCGACGATGCCGAAGCAAACTAATATCAGTCTCAGCCATGCGAGTTCTGCAAAAGTAATTAAGAAATAATTAACAGTGGAATAAAACATTTTCTTGCGATATACGATCTTTCATTCGAATGAATGCATCGATAATCGAAATTATTAGTGACATTAAAATTTGTAATATTTACCATGCGGTACAAAGATTAGAAAGAGAGAAGCAATGCCAGCGATCACATTGCTACTGATCAAAGTGACTTTCCTACCGAGCCTGTTCATCGCCCACCAAGCTACAAAATTCCCAGGGACCTGTATAGCGCCGGACATCGCGAAGTTTATAAAAATGTCGCCGCCTACTTGACCGATGTATTGTGACATCCCAAAAAGACCCATTCCACAGACGACCCAATTGAAGAAAATTGAAAGAGATTTCACTCTCATGTTTGGCGTGCGGATTAAGTCTAGGAAGGATGCTTTTTGATCCTGTGCCGACCTTTTGGAATTCTGAAGAAATGGTGATTATTCTGGTCAGTTGAAATCAATCCTTAAGATAATAAAAATTACGTGCTCGTATTAAAGACGATTACCTGATGAAGACAATGTCTCCTAACCATATCTGGAATGTCTTTTTTCTCCGTTTTATTAATATTAGCCGCTTTTTTCAAAATTTCAGAAGCAGTCTTCTGTCTACCAATGGCGAGTAACCATCTCGGCGATTCAGGTACGATCCACCAGTAACTCAAGAGAACGATCGATGGTACCGTAATGGCTATTTGTAAATGCTGCCAATGGCGGAAGAGATAGGCAATTCCAGCCAAAGACATTTGGCCCAAACTGAATGGAATTTGGTAGAGTACGGTGATGGCCGCTCGCCATTTCGTACCAACTATCTCCATACCTATGAAAATGCAATAAAACTTTTTATAATACTCCATAAATCACTTGGAAGTTGATAAGATAAGATACATATGTAGAGAGAGGGGAAAATGTTAAGATCGCTTACAGATAACGTAACTGGTGACCATGGTCCCACCTGTAGCCATCGCACTGAGTAACTTTAGTATTAACAAAGCTGGGAACCATGGTACCACGGCACAACCGACACCGGAAACCAATTGTAGAACGACTGATCCCATTAATGGCAGTTTTCTTCCATACCTACAGGGATACAAGCCAGACACGCGTCGGTATAATCGCTGACTCGACTACTTAATTAATTCAATTCCCTTTCTGTATATTATTTTGATTTACCTATCAGCTAGGCTTCCAAAAATGACGTTACCAAGAAGTACACCGAACATCAAGATCGATTGTTGGATATTCGCGTAATGCGTTCGGCTGCATACCAAATTCCACTGCAACAATCGCGAAAGATAACTTACAGAAAATTACGTACAAAGAAAAACGAGAATAGATAAATACTCGATTATCGTCACAAATACCTGGGATATTATGGTTTCTGGGAATACACTCCTATCGTATTCCCATGCCGTACATTCCATATCCGTCCCATTAACGCTGACCGTACATTGATCCTTCGACTCGGATCGTACGGGTCCCGTACAATTGTATTCTTGATGAGGCGCCATGAAGACGATCGCCAATTGATGCCAGGCAACTGGGAATTTGACGAGCGAGATTGCGAGGCAAACGAGAATTTGCCATTTTCCAAGATCACCGATTGCCTGTTGCACGGCGTCCACGTTTTCGTCATGTTCCTCGAGAACTTCTGTATCTTTTCCGTTCGAAGCTTGCTTAACGTTCACGCCCACTGAAAAAGAAAAAAGAATCTTTTAGAAAAGATATTTTCATTTCGGTCCCTATTTATGTACTCGGAAGGTATGTACGAAACTCAATTATACGGAGCAATTGTTCTCGTTCTTTTTACAAAAGCACGGCAGTGTGATGTATCGCGATTGATACCTACGCGTGTTCCATGATTTCATGTGAATCTTTGACGTTGTAGTAAATGGGCATAATTGTGGAACGATATTCAGATGCAAGGATAACGAGCGAAGTGCGTGCAAAAGCATCGCATATATATGTGTATGTACACACATACGCGCGCGCGCGCGTATGTATTATTCCGACCTTTAAAACGAGAATGCGATAACCCTGTGCGTTCATTATCACAGACACCATAGCAAAGAGCCTTTTATCTCAAGCTGAGTTCAAAGTAGATAATACCTTCGGTAATTAAGTTTAATTAAAGATTCACGATCAAGGACGGCTTATCAGAAGTTTTAACGCGGTCGCAAGAAACGAGGGATTCCCACGGTGTAAACAAACCTTTCTCGTGGCACCAATTTTATGCGGCTCGAGAAAATATTGTCATCGTTTACCCCCGATCGATTTCAAGGTTTATTGCAGAAATCCAGACCGATAAAAAGTGCAAATGACGGCGCGACATTCCGTTCGTTCAATATTTTCCTCTTGGTTTATTACGTAACGAAAACTTTCTCAAGATATTGTTCTTCTTTATGGAAGAAAGATCGATCGTACGTGGGATCATCGTCCTCGAAGTGCTCCATCCAATGAAGACGTCTCTCTCTTTTTCTATCGCCCCATGAGAGATGAGAGATAAATAACGGCTGTTTCATGGAAGTGCTCTGAATTAATTTATTTACTATCGATAGTCGATGTTCACTCCTCGCACGAAGCGCGAGCAGGGTATCATGCATACATAGATGTATAGGTATGTATATATGTATAATATATGTACACATATATGTATTATATAGAGCGTATCGTAAAAGCGTGGAAGGAGCGTCGTTGACGTCAGAAACGTTGTTTTCTTGCGCAACAAGTGGGTGTGCGTACGAGAAAGCCTCGGGATTGGTCGGACCGACTCGCCGTAAATGCTTACCGTCAACACGACCACTTTCTTCGCGCGCGTGCATGGTTTATTTATCATTTGCGAAACGACTCTCCGACGGGACAGGTTCGTGGCTAGTTAGAGGAGTAAACTCGCCGGAAGAGGTACTTAACCGGTTGATAATTTCGTGGAACGTTACAAGGATTATCATTGTTTTTTTCTTTTTTTCTTCTTTTTTTACGAGGCAAATAAGTTACGAACATTTTCGAAAGAAATCGATTTCTTCCTTATTTTGTTATTTTATTATTTTTATTTATTTTGCTTGTTTTCAGAGCTAATTAATGACAGATCATATTGTTACGACACAAAACCAGATCGAAGGAGTTTCATCTGCATTCTAATCGATGGAGACTAGACATTTTTTCGAAGGATTTTTATTTATTTATTTTTTTTATTGTACTCGTTCGCGTAGACGTTCGGCGGCCTCGGTGATCAAATTTGCATTCACGCCGGAGATTCACGTGACACGAGACGTAAGGCCGTGTTATTCAAATTTGTTGAAATATTCAATGCTTGCAATATGTGTATGTATGTGTGATAAGCGGAATGCAACTGTCCGTTTACCTCAATTTGTTTTTTTACAGGGTAAGATTATTCTATGCAGCGGCGGGCCGTATGAATCTCGAGGCGATGATAAAAGGAACAAAAAGTGTTTCATTTTCTCTCAATAATATAATAAATCGTTATCGTTCTTCCATGCTTCTGTTTTCCCCTCTGATTCCTAATATCATCTATCACGAGCGTGTAACAAGTGGTAACTACAATAATAATGAAAGGATCGGATCTAGGAACTTTTGCGCACTTCGAACGCGCGTAGTTTATGCAAAGTACTTTTTAATGATAAACATTCAAGGATCGATTATAACCCGGCATGATAACACGCTCGGATGTAGTTGCATCAGAAAAGACCGATTAGAATGACGTACGTGAAATTTGGTGGAATCATTAGGAAGAAAGGGAAAACCAGTTTCTTTCCTCCTTGTAGTGTTGCCTAATGTCACTCGAATTTTATAACGCGTAATCCAAATTAGTCATCCACATGACAATAATATTTGTAGATAAATGGTAAGGTAAAATCTACGCCGGTTGGTTCGACGGAGTTTTACGAAGGAGTGTCATTGTAAGAAAAGAAAAGAAAAAAGAAGAGAAAAAGACAAACGTGGTAGGCACGATCCATAAAATGCACATTAACCTCGAGATACTTAGCCTTCGAATCCCGAGCGCAGAACATATTTCGTTCTCTTTCTTCGGAGACGTAAAAGGTCGACCGCGCGCGTACACACGATGCGCGCCTTTCTTGTTGCGTAGCCTCGTCGATTCAAGATCGATTTTGTTGGAATTGAATAGTATGTAGTACCTATTTTGCGGTAACTCCTCGTGTAAGTCGTCTCGATTAATCGAGTTTCGTCGACAACATCCTCATAAATGTTTCTCACGCTCATTCTATGCAAACAATCGTATTTTTTTCCTTTCAACGAGCGATTCGTTTGAAAATTGTAAAAAGAAGAAGAGAAATATATCTATGTCTTTTTCTGGAACGCTTTCGCGTCCCACTCGGGGAAAAAACGTACCATATCCATTGGTTTGCGTATTCTTCATATCACTGTTTGGTCTCGCTGATTATTAACCTCGTGGTGTTAAGATCGCACACCGTATTTTTCACAATAATTCGATATCTGGAACATAAGGAAGAACGTAATGGTTGAATGAATGAATTGAATTTATTTTTTCCTATTATTATAGAACTTGATAACCGATAGAAATAAAAAAGCAGCCGACATTTTATGTAACTTCGTATTTTCCGATAAATATTAACAAACTCCACCCATGAGCACTATCCCCACTTGACCATTTTATTTTTTTCGTAGATAAAACAACAAGGTAGCGTCGTCGCGTAAACAGGACTAATAGGAACGAGTGTCTCGAAAATAACGCCGCGCCGTCCAACGTAGCCTTGCTCATCATCAAACGAATATCGTATTGCAAAAAGAAAAATCGATTTGTCCATAACATCGCGTTGACCTTTGCATCGCAATCTATCTCGTTACTCGTATTTGTTCTCTGTTATTTTCTTTACGAGAATTCGTTTGCATTATATTTAGTTAATCGTTTCGTCTTTACGTCGACGATAACTGTCTTTTATTTATTGAAAAATAAACGAACACTTTTAATCTGTTTGCCATACGAGCGGTCAAAATTTCATGGTACGCGAGAGCCATCGATGGAACTTGCCGGCGAAGGACTTCGCTCTACAGGCAACGAACGTTTCATTCATTCAAGCTCGAAGTTAACGACCTATTCGAGAGTGTCGGTTAAGGGGAAAAAGGAAAGGAAAAAAGAGAGAGACAATCTTGCAATTGCAGCTACCCACAAGTCACATGTACCAGCAATGCAAAGGTAACAATCCTCGCAAAGAAAGGTATTCCAGCCGTTATTACCTCGTGATTACAGTTATCACGCCCGATGAACGCTAATTACGACTAATCACCGGCGTGGAATCTCAGACGAGATTGCCGTCGAGCTGTACAATCAAAGCTCGTAGAGCTCGATGCATTTTTCTAGACGATTTTAATATCAGGATTGGCGCCTGTGGTTACGGCTCGTTAAAAAAAATAGAGGTATTTTTAGCACGGTGCAAGTCTGATATAAAATTAGTCGAGAAAATGAAAGATGGTGTTCCTCAGACGACACAAACGTTTTATTACGAATAGAAAATATCGTAGAAATTCTTCCGACGAGTCAATCGCGTTCAAAGGTTATCTTTTTTGCGTACATATTAACGTAGAATCGATTAAGAGACGACGAGCGTCTCTCGTAATTGATCGAGTCGTAATTGAGTTCGTCAAAATACGCGCTCCAATTAATGCGTCGTACTATGAACAAAGACGATGAGACAGAGAGGACGAGAGAGAGAGAGAGAGAGAGAGAGAGAGAGAGAGAGAGAGAGAGAGATTAAGTAACCCCTTAATAACGCAATATTCGATTAGAATCCCTTTCGAATAGTTAGGTACGTCCTTGCATCTTGACCGGTGTAAGTTGAAACGGAGTTTTGCATCGGTGTGCCTTCTATTTCATTTAACTTCTATTCCGCACGTAGTAACACACGCATGAGACCGCGTACGAATGCATAGAGCGTTCCTGCCTGCTGGTTAATGCATTTAACTAAGCGAACGAATATGTAGGATATATATATATATATATANNNATATATATATATATATATACATATATGTATACATGTATATACACACTGTACACGTAACCACGTCGAATACTTACCTTACGAGAAGCACGTTTTTTCCAAGCTTGATGGATGGAATATTTGATAAGCGGATGATAAGCTGTGAGAATTGGTGCGAGTAAACGCGTTCAAAGGATTAGATGATATCGTAATGATATAGATGATATTACATTTTTTTCTAGCACTCGGGATTAATATTTTTTATTTAACAAGATCGTTATCTCGAATTCCGTAAAGATTATAGGATATCGTATTTTATATTAACTCAACGATAATTTCATGTTAATTACTCGAGAGATCCCTCGGCGACGAGAGCTGTTCACCGATTATTGTGGATTTTCCGATAACATAGCGCGGACCATTCTGAGGAGCAGCTCTGTGATACATAAATTTCGCAAAACTAACGCGGACGAGTAGGTATCATTTGCTTGTGTATAACGATGTCATAAATTAGCGGTTTTGTTATCAAGCGTGAAAGGAGAAACGTCATAAAACATATTTGCGCAATTAACGTGCACGAGATCGTCGTGAATCGAGGTACATAACAATGCTCCCGTTTAGAATAATTTATAGTTGGTTTGATACTTGAACGGCAAAGTGTACCCACCCGTGTCGCGAAACGATAAGTAACAAGCGTAATATGTAGGCATATATAATGTTGTATGTATTATGTTCTTATCGAACTTTTCAATGTAATTTAACTGGTCGGTGATAAAATTAATAAGATGACTAATTAAGAAGAAGTTTCTCGTTCTACCGTGACGTCGAACGAGAATTTAAAATAAATACATAACTCGCTATCGTGGAATACGTACGCAAAATGCGAAACGCGGGAGCTCGAGATTGGCAACACGTGCGCTAACACGAAATTCAGAGAGAAGGCGTAGCCTCGTCGTACGAAAGTACCTGCTCACCCCGGCATTGAACTTCGTCCATAACTGTATTTGGCAGCGGCGAATGCAGTTACGCGAACTGCGTATATATTCTCAAGTTTTGGCGGCGGCGGCGGCGGCGGCGGCGGAGGAGGAGGAGGAGGAGGAGGCGGAGGAGGAGGAGGTAAACGCCATTTCTCAAATCCTCACTGACCTCTTTCATTCTGCGAAATCGTTGGATCCCAATCCGAAAGTGGCAAGTTTTAATGGAAAGAAAATTGCGTTCACTCGGGATTCGTCAAAAAATTATTAAAATGGTCGGTGTAGCGAGGGATAAAGGAACGTGTAACGTATAAGTGCGCGAGAAATTTTCGTAGAAACCCGGAGAGTAAATTTGGCACTCGTCGTTCTCGCGCTCATTCACGCAAAGATTCACGTGTCGCGTTTCTGAAAGTCAAGGTTGCGCACGTGACAGAGAGCTAATGTTTATGATAGCGCGTGGGTAGTTTAGTGGGCGCTATCGATACATCCGTGTCAAGTAACTTTATATTGTACTTATGCTAAATAATTCGATGAAAGAATTATGCAGTTCTAACGACAGTCGTATTGCTTAATCTCGACGAGCGCGATGTAAGTAGATATAATTTTATGTCGCGAGGAGCATACTCGATGTGTTATTATACTAGAGCGAAAAAAGAAGCTACCGCACAAAAGGGGGTTCGTTTAAATGCACTTTTTGGAACGCGTTGACTCACTCAACTCGATTATTCATTCTTTTGACCGTGCAACCAACCTCGTACAGCCAACGAGAAAAGTAACCATGGTTTTTCCCCTCGTTCTTGGCCAACTTTACAAGAAACGAAGCGAAAGAGATCGAGGCCGGTCGAATAAGTGCCCCGATCGCGAAAGAAAAGTAAGTTTTTTTCTGTTATATTCGAGGAAACTACTATCTATTATAGTAAAGTTGCTTTCGAACGGATCCGATTACTAAACGAGTTTTTATGTAATCGGCTAGAACTGGATAATTGGTAGTAAGGGGATTATAAATCGATATGATAGGTAAATAGTGATAAAAGCGGATTCATTTAATACTTCGCTTAATGTTCCGCGCGCTTCGCTGAAGAATTACCATTGGAATCTAATTAAAATATAATTCCGACTACACGTGGCAGTATTTTCTTCGTTAAACTCGACAGAGTGGTTATTATTTATAGAAAACTAAGTCAATAGTGTAAATCCAAAATGTTTAAAAAAAGAAGCTCTAGCGTTACTCCTGTTGAATGTCAGCACTTTAAAAAAACAATTGTAGTAGCATAAAAACATGCACATGTACATATATACATATAATGTTATAAATCAATTAAACACGTTACCTGCTTTTTCGCGTATCACTTCTAAACTTCGTTGGATCTCTTTCGGATCAACGACCCTCCGTGTGTATGAACCTCTCGAGTATTCTCTAACTGTCAAATGCACTTGTCAATGAACGCGGACACTCGATCGATTCACTTGAGATAAGCTCCCATACGATTGAAAAGATCGCTTTTCAATCACGATTTCTTACCCGGGAGAGAAGTTTACATCCCTCTACTGGACTACGTGAATTCGTAGCGATGAACGAACAAAGGAGATATAAACGGAATAAACGCGGCGCCGACTCGCGGAGCGTTTCGTGAACGATAAAACTGTGTAAAAATGGAAGAGAGTCACCTTGCTTGAGAAAAAGTAAAATAATAGAAAGAGAAAGTACAAAGACTTCGACTGCACAACGATACTCTTAACTTAACACGCTCGTAAATGATAAATGAAATTAACGTCGAGTTTAAAGTAGAATCAAATTCAGATGAATTCCGGTGAACACTTTGTAGATATTTCCCGTAAAACAAAAACAAAAACAAAAACAAAAACAAAAAAAGAACAAAACGAACTCGAGCGACTCCGAGCGGATAAAGTAGATAAAGTTGACACGTTAGCTCGCGCGCTGCTAGCTCGTGCGAAACTGACGAACGAGACGAGGCTTTTCAACGCCTCTTCTGTGAGTTTCGCGGGAGCTCTTGCTTATACTAACGTGAACTGCATTCACCATCCGTGGTCGGCAGGAACGATCGAGAGGAGGAGGTGTTACTACTGTGGTGGTGGTGATAATAGCAGTGGTGGGTTGGTTGGTTCGTTACTAGTGAAAAGATGAAGAGGTCGGAGGAAAACAGACGAGATGAGTTACAACGAAACTATGACAAACTGCAGTAGGCGCCTCGACGTAGAACGCGACGAGGCGTCGCCAATGACAGAGGAAGAAGAGTCTCTCTTGGTTTCGTGACACACAAGAAAACTACTTTCGATTGTAAATGTACGATTTGCGAGCCTTATGAACGAAGCTCCTGTTACATATTATGTACATTTATATGCAATAGTAATAACTAACATGTACACACATTTTAAATATTGTTGATGTTAGGCTACAAAAATTTGACTTCATTACTCACATATGCATGAAAATGAAGGCTTGTTTAAAACAGTTTTATTTTACAGTTTAATTATTTTTAAGTTTAATTTTTTTCGTCTACGCAATTCTTAGAAATGATAGTAGGAAGAGTGTGAATTCATTACCCTCGATTAAAGCACGTTCTCCTAAAATAATTGTCATCATCAGGCATCCGCATTGGAAAAGAGCAAGTTCGTAGCGCGATGCATAATCATTTCCATACTTGTGTGTGTGTGTGTGTGTGCGCGCGCGCGCGCGTGTGTGTGTATGATATAAAGTGGCTTGATTGCAACAAATTTGTTGACTGTTACGAGCTAATCGTAAGAAATTAGTCGAGAAGCGTTCTCGTCCCCGTTGCATCTTGAAAAGCCAATTGAGATCGTCGTATTCACGTGTCGAAGAAAAAAAGGAAAAAAAGAGGGAACTCGTCAAATTTATTCTCAATTCGCGAATTTTCCGTCGGAATTGAAGAAGAAGAAGAAGAAAAGCGTTTCTCGGAAGAAGCGTGCAGAAGACGATGAACTTTCATCCGTGCCACTTGAAGAAATCATTACAATTATCTCCCTCGTTTCTGTTAATGATTTTACAACGATTGCAAATGTTTAATGAGCCGACCGACCTTCTTTGGATTCCAGCTTCTAAACGGGACGTGAGTCGACGTAATAATTTCACCATCGGTGTTTCGGTGTCGTTAGTTTTATTAGAACTAACACGGAGCTTTGCGACTGAAAGATCGGATGTTATGTCCCTGTACTGTCCCTGAAAGATCGGATTTTCTTGCTGTTACGCTAACTCGATACTTTTTATCGGAGAAAATTGTATAAAATGTGACTTCGCACGCGATGAACTTCATTCGCATCGTTAACACAAAAGAAATGGATTTTTTAAATATTAAAAAAAAAGTATTTACTCTATCTTCGATTCGTCTGTAGTGGCACGACAATGACCCGCGATAGCCAGACACGGATTTTATTATACGAACAATGGCAGCCGTCTATCGCAGATTACAATGTAAGCATTGCATCTGCTGAGGTCGCATGCGAGGCATTACATGAAACCATCAATGGAATATTCTCACATCGATAAGATGTCGCGAACATATTATTTTAATGTAATAATAAAAATATAAACTTTTTTTCACCGAGTTCGAACCAATCCGACTACTTGTACGCGCGTATGTGGAACATTGAATTTATGGATTTACATTAATCATCGACTAACCAACAAGATAACGTGGTCATTGTGAGCATCTATGCTTTCGGAAGAAACCGTAGATATGGAGAAAATAATTTGTAGCTAATGTTATCTTCTTCTTTGTTCTTTGAGGCTTATTTAGAAAGTCGTTGATTACCTATTTTTTTCATTCTTTCCTTCATCTAAACCCAATGGATTAGCTATATCTATTAATCTAAAGACAAAAATATCATCTGTTCATCTTTTCTTGATAAAGTAGGAACTGACAAAGGAAATTACGAAACGATAATTTTTTGCCCCGAATAAAACAACGGTAAGATTTAAGATACTATTTATTACCACAATTGTTACATTCGTAATTATTACTGCCGATACATATTATGAAACGTAACGATACAAATATATTTATATCACAGTCGTAGATAAAGAAATTAACACTAATTGATATCGAAGATATACCTTTACTTAAAAGCGTTCGAATCCGTCTGGAATTTAACGAGACCTTTGATTCGTTAATTACTTTAGTCCGTCGGGATTACAACACATCGTAGACTCTAACTAATCTTAAGTGTAATTGATTAGCGCAATAACCAGTAAAACGAGATACTTATATTCCTAATACAAAACGCTTGTTTAATGCAAACATATTTCGAGAACTAAAACGACATTAGATAGAGCTTTATGAATCACGATTGATTTTGTTATTGTTATAATTACGTGTAAATGAGACTTGCAATCTACGTTATTAATCGTAGAATATTTTAATATGGATGATAAGACCAGTCTTATTGCGATTGTTAATAAGTTATTAACAGTCGTACGAAATACTTTGCAGCGTTCGCCGTGACTCTGTATTATCGACCAGATAACAGTTATAAAGGGATGAATAAAATCTTCGAGTCTTTTGCTAATATTTCTTGACAATTTTGAAGAACTATGACTGTGATCTACTTTGGAATCGAATGTTTAAAAGTTTTAAGAGTGGACAGAAATTGTACACAGAGAGATAAGAGAAAAATTTTCTATGTTGGGTCTTGAAGATTGTCAATCATTGCATGCATCGGTAATATAGGAAGCTGTATCATTGACTACGTCCGTTTTCTATGTTAAAGGACAAAAACATATACTCGAGAGGCCGACAATATTTGTATTAAATTGTTATCGAGCCTCGCGGCAGAGGAAATTTTTTATAAATGTTTGTCTTCCTTAAATTTTTTATCTATCGATAAGTATATTTCGCATTCCGGAAGAGTAGGGATCGACCTTACCGATCGATTTCAAGAAGGAAAATTTAATTTTTCTAATGGCAGGCTAAAATCTTAACACGGATCGCATTAACCATATAGAGAAATTTTACAATTTCTACAAACAACGTAACGCGTCTGGGGAAGGTAAAATTACGAAAATTATATCTACATGCACATATATGAGTTTTTAAAAGTACGCATACAATATACATACATATATCGCGTATAATGCAACGTTTCAACGATGATTCATGATTACATATAACTTATCGTAAATCATCTTCTTTCTATCGACGACGTATCTATGATCAGCCATTTGAATGCCACAAACGATAACATCTTATCGGACCAACAACCTCGAGCGTTTTATTTAAATTCATGAATGAGGAAGAAATGATTCAAACTTGCACGACCTAATTACTACTTTTTAAAGAAAATCGCTTCAGAGTTACATGAAAATAACTGCGGTATGACGGTTATGACTGCGGTACATATGTAGATGCATGCCTATGATAGAATATAAACAAGTGAGTAATAATGAATGTATAGAAATGAGACGCCGAAGTTTGTAACGCAGCTCATCCCCTCTTTAGGCCGCGGTCACACGAGCGTTGAAACGACGCCCGTTGTGATGGACGTCAATTTTGACGTATGTTAATAGTAGCGGTCACACGATCGTTGGTTTTGTCTTCCGTATAGAGAAATGAAGAAAGTAAAAACCCGGCTTCAATTGTTTAACGCACGTCGCGGCGTTTTTCGACGTGTTAGCGTTGGACGTAGTAGGTACGTCAAAATTAACGGACGTTGCTCGTGTGACTGATCTCATGCAAACCAATATAACGCTACGACGTTCGTCGCAACGGACGTTGTTTCGACGCTCGTGTGACCCCGGCCTTAGTCGCTCGCATTACGCTCTACAATTTTGTGTCGCGTCTCTTTTCTTTCGCATGCTTGACTCTTCATTATTGGATGGAGAATAATTGAATACAAGTTTTCTCGTTTGTCGTTTCTTCTTTCTGTTTCTATGCCAACTCTACGCGAATCCGTTGTAGTTTCCCATTATTCTTTTTTTGAAAAGCTGGCTTTGCTTCGTTTAAAAGATCGATCATCTATTCAATGCTACCAAGTTCCTGTAGAAAGAACTTTTGGTTTTACCGAAAGACATTCCTTTTGTTTTCTGAAATTTCCTCGATAATCCGATATTTCATCGATTATAGAATATCGTAAAAAAAATTTCCGAACATAATCGATGATCTCGCAAACATAAGACAAACTTCAGTCTTCGATTCAATATTACATATCGACGAGATGAAAATACCCACGTTAGATAAAATCGATAAAATATCGGAGAATACAACGGAGCTCGATAAAATTACCTGGACAATGAATGAACTTCATTGATTCAATCATCGTAAATTTTCCATTATGTACTATATTCTTCTAATAGGTATTCTTCATGTCCAAAATATGTTACAGAACTTTCGTTAACGTACCGTTGTTCTTTCCGTAACTAGCGAAAAGTGGGAAAAATGAAAAAACGAGGATCTTGTTCTTACAAGAACAAGTATGAAAAAGAAAAAGAAGACGAAGAAGAAGAAGAAGAAGAAGAAGAAGAGCCAACTCGATAAGGTGAGAAGAGGTCGAGGAGAAACTACGAGAATTTCGCGAGGTCGTCCCTGACTCAGAAATTCGCCTCGAGGGAGTTCTCTAACTCGCTCAAGGCTGGCACCAACGTTTGAAGGGAAAAATATCGCGATCGATCGGCGGCGTCGACGCTCGTCACGTGCTGGAATTGGCACGGTTGGCTTATGTTGCTCTTCGCCGGCAGCACGACCTTCTTTTGCGGTACCTTCTTTTTCTTCTTACCTGGCACCGAAAGACTTATGTTCTCCGGGCACGAGACCAGCCGTTCTATGTGCTGCCACAAATCGTTCGCGGCTTTCGGATTGTCGAAGCTGAGTCCGGCCAGACGCGTGTGGTCCGATGAGAGACACATCGTATGAAATGCTGGTCCAGATACCTACGATTTATTATATTTTCTTGTTAATTTTGAATAAGTTTTTAAAAAATCATACGTTAAATTTGGAACATATTTAGAAGTATCTATTAGTAATTAGATTTAGAAAAATTAATAGATAATATTATACCTACAATACTTTAAACTATTCGTTTGACTGCATAATATTAAAAGTAAATAAACCAAATCGCTATCATACCTTATAGGAGGAAAGATTATCAATAGTTTCCCGCCATAACGTAAAACAGGTACCCCTCTCCGCTAACAAAATCTGAATACGTCTTTTGGATCTTGATCGTGTTTCTCCAAGATCGAGGACGACTACCGGTATCCCGGTGAATCGTAATTCCCACCTTTCCGTTTGCGAGGTGCTTCCAAGATACAAGTTTGCCAATGACTCGCAGACGAATACCTGGAAATCGATGAACCGGCGGCGAGGTAAATAAACAAGACAAGGACAGCTTGGACTAACGTGTTTGGCGTATCGTCCTTTAGTCCACATGTAGTGTACCTGTGACTTCAGTCCACGAAAGAACGTCTCCAATTGTTCGCGTTCCATTTGGCTGACCGGATCCAAACGCGATTCGTCGCTATTTTCAGAACTATCGCTTCCTTCGTAGCTCGAAGTAGCGGAAGTATCGGCTTCACCGGTCGAGGACAATCGTCTTCTGGTCGTTCCACTGTATTCACTGTAGTACGACGAGCTGTGTAGCGAGAGATTCGATTGCAGTGCCGGACAGGAGGACGCGTACACCGGTCCGTTCATTTTGCCCTGGAAAAGAGGAAAAATAAGTAAACCAAATTCTATTTAACATTATTTTATATATTATAGCTTTTATATCGATTAATTTTATTTAGAAATCGATATTTACCGATATTTGTTGTACATGCATATTAGATACTTTATACCGCATAATTTTATATTTAGAACAATTTCGGATGTATTTCGATACTTTGGAAATTTTTCATATGTACGACTACCTAGCGAATTCTCAAATTTCAAATACGATTTTCCCACAAAATAGAACCGCGTTCGTTCGATTCTTCTCGCGGCGAGTATATCCGATAAATTACGTTTCCGCTAAATATCGCAAATCAAACGGTGAATAGACTCCGGCCATATTCTCGAACAAAGCTAAATCCTATTCGAAGGGAGAGTCGAATGGGTAGAATTTCGAGTTGGATAAACGTATGAGTCGGCCTCGATGCTTTTACTCCACGCTTTTCGAACGCGTTTCAGCGGGCCACTCTCCCGACTCAAATCCATTTATCACCCTTTTATCTTCTCTCTTTCTGCCGACGCGCGCGACGTGACATACCTAGGAATCAAATCGATCGGTAAGCTCTAGCAAAATATCACGCTCGATTTCGTCCAAGTGCGAGCGTGAACGAACGTTCGTATATCCGTATACACATTATGTATGTATGTATGTATGTATGTATGTATGTATGTACGTACGCATACAATCAAAAAGACAGAGCAATACGTGCAAGCTTATCGATTTCTGCTACAAAAGCCCGTAACTTTTGTCTGAAACCTGGATACTCTCCTATAAATATCTCACTCGTCTTTATATCGAGCCTCTTTTCTTTTCGACTTTATCCGTGAATTTATTACGGACCTGCATGCGACGATTAAAAGGAAAGTACCGGAGGAAAAAGAATTCGTCCATTATTTAGGAAACTTTTAGCATTGTATAACTCCTTAAGGAGAGACTTAATAGTAACGTATTAAATACCTAATGGTACCCGAAGTAGCCTCTAATGGATGACAATGGAATGCGTGGATAAAAATAGGCAAACAAAAATTATACATATATCTACTATTATCCGATAGACTTTATCATCGTCTTCTATCTGTCTTCTTGTTAGTTGACCTCCGTGGTTGCAAGGAAATGGGTCGTCGACTTCGATGCGGTGACGCAAGGGATAGTGGCAACTTCGTAAAAGAGCTAATCAGTCAATGGCGTACCGACCCACTTAACCTGAACGAGAAAAGCCTACCTTCCAATGGCCTTAATTCGATCTCGCCGCTTGTAATCACCTACATACATGCTAAATTAACAGGTGTCCGCGCATAATCGAACGTCATCGTTGCTTGAAACAGGGGTGAGGACGAATCATCGGAGTTCCGAAACAAGGGAGCATCGAAAGCATCAAGTGTGTAAATATCCTTGGACACGTTCTCGCTCTAATTCGCACCCATCTCGAATTTACGATAGATAGATCGCGCTTCTCAGAATTTTCGAGAATAATCGAGACACGTATTATATTATTAAAAATAATTTTCCAGGTAATAGGATCTTGCATTAATCAAAGATGCTACTCGGTAACCAGGCTGTTTAGATTTTCCTCGTTCATCGACGACAACGACGATGGTAGCTGATGCATAAATCTCTCTGGCGTAGCACGAGTGAACTTTCCTCTTTGGAAAAGCACGCGTTAGCTGTAACGCGCTGATCTCGCTTTCATCCGATAGAAATTGATCCTCCCGTACGTTACATACATACATACATATGTACGTCGTATCTTCTCACGACTCGTGAAAGATCTTTCCTATCTTTTATTCATTCGTTCGAAAACAGCAAAATTTGCAAAAAACAGACCGATCCGATCTCGTAACTATAATATTTCCACGGTATAGGCAACTTCGCGTCACATAATCCTACTCGATCGAAAAACTTCGATAACTTCTATGGACATAGTTTCAGCCCCCAATACTGTAAACCCGCATGCGTTCGCAACGATGATTTCCCACTTTAGATTTTACCCGGTATATCGAATACTATCAAAGAGTGATACTCACCACGGTCTACCGCTTCGGTGTAACGATAGACATTGAAATACAAGAAGGGCGATACGAAACCCTTACACCGGAAGCGTATTGTTCGCATTCCATCGTGCTTAAGAGGGATGTTGTATGTACACCGAGCATTGTTCTAAGCGCGATAAAGAAGCTTTAACCTCTCGCAGCATCCTGGGCTCTCGGCTAATCGAGCTCTAATGACAAATACGCCGAGAGAGCATGAAAGAGAGAGAGAGAGAGAGAGAGAGAGAGAAATTTCTCGTGTGCTCCAATTAAGAGCGAACTGACTCCTCGTCACTTTTGTTCGTTAATATTTGGGATCGATAGAATCGATAGTCTGGAGCATCGGCTACGCTCTACTTATCGTGCAATTCATAACGAGCTTCCTAACGAAGAGGTTCGCGTAAACGCGTATCTCTTCAGCATCTATCCATGTATCATAGGCGGAACATCGACAATCATGTCGAGCGTACATAGCGGAAAATCGAGTATCAGCAATAGTTATACGCGTAGAGAGAGCCGTAATCGATAGCGCTTTACGATTTACAATAAATGAGCTGGCGACGCGACGTTCGTCGTACTCGAACAGCTGGGCAAATTACGGACTAGTGAATATATCCGCCGCGCGCAGGCACATCACATTAGAAGAAAAGTAGGAAAGATTTTAAATTACTCGGGGATTTCCTTTTTTCTTTCGTGAGCAAAAAATTACGGCATTGGGACGATCAAGATTTCACGGTCGACCGAACGGAAAATAATTCCAAGAGTATTTTTATATTAATATTATTATTATGTATTTTTATTATCACTAGCTATACATACATATGTACGTAGGTACATATCTTTCGTTTCGATAACTTTCTTCAACATTAAAATACATTCTGTTATTATTCATTTATAATACACATAGAATATTAACGTTTACGAGTTTATTATTGCATTAAACAAGATTAATTAACACGTCAAATTAATATATGGGTCTCCATATGCAGCAACCTCCACGTGGTGAGACCCGGGCAATCGGTATTACTTGCGATTTATTATTATTCCAAAATCATGTAACGCAAGTACTACCGAGCTAATTGGCTGCATTGGCTTCGAGGCGCGTTTTAACGATATTTCATTATCAATTTTCAATCGAAACATTGAATATAGGTATCTTCGAGAAAAAAAAAATTATCTTTTAGAAATGCATCGCAAATTTTTTACTTGTTAATTTCCGTACAACAACGACAACAATAATAATAATTATAATAATGATGATTGACAAATTAACATAAATAGGACACTAGATTCGCGTAGCGACTACGCAGCTGCATTCGAAGATAGCGCTATCGCATTTGCAGGATGCATTTCGGTGCGATTAGAGAACGTCGTCCTCGTCGAACACGCTCGCTTAATTAATGGCTCGAAAAGCCGCCCCTCGTTGAACGCGGCGAATTCTCTGTCGCTGACATAACGCCGTATAGAATCGTGGTAATAACGAGAAAAAAGGGAAACGTGCGGGCTAGCTAGCTCGAACAAAAGAATAGGAATCCTAAACGAATTTTCTTGTACTTTCCTTTGGCATGCGCTCTCACGCGCGTGCCTCTTCTTCGGACAGGAAACACGATACCTCGTTACTACGTCGTCGGCCGATAGTTTTTGCCAAGGCGATTAGCCAACCGGAGTTAGTATCGTAATCGTTGAACCAGATCGATCGGCCCCCTACCGATTTCTGGTGAATTAGACGAGTCGTTATCGTAATTCTAGCCGGAGTAATGGCATTTCTTAACGTGTTGCCATAGTTAAAAGTGGGACCGTAAACTCTTTATTCGAATGTTTTACCATCAATAGTTTAAGACAATGCGGATGAGTAATGATGAGGTGTCACCTCAAAGAACGTAGTTTTCTAAAAACAAAGCAGTCCTACAACAGTTATGCAGATATTTTTATTTTTAAGAATTTATTTTTCTTTGGATCGCTTAATCGGGAATATCATTACTTAATTATTTTGCATGGCTCCTAAGTTCTTTGTCGCTCGAATGTAAAAGTGCATCCTTTGGTCGGGACACTCTTCTGCACAGGCATCGCGCGCTGTCTCTCTCTCTCTCTCTCTCTCTCCCCTATTCTTCCTTTCTATACCTTCCGAAGTTACTCTCTCCTTCCCTTCTCCGCGGTCGTTCGTTTCTCGCGGCACGTCGTACTTCGTGACGGGACAATAAAC
>JAIFRP010004402.1:469994-483894 GCA_032403825.1 Odynerus spinipes
AGAGAGAGAGAGAGAGACAAGGGGGGAGGGGGATGGGAGATGATATTAGAAAGAATTCGCAACGAAACGAAATCAATTTCGGCCAGATTTGCAGTTATGTACGTGACACACTAATCCAATTTTCATGTATGTCGTACTCGCGCGGCTTTTCGGCATCGCGCAATTTCGTGTCTTTATTATTTCTAATTTTTTCCATTCTTTACCTTTATAGCTACGGTTACTAGCGCATTCAAAACTTCTAATGTTTCTCGGTGTTATCGATAACAAAGTAGTTTCTTCCTTCTTTTTAAAATAATAATTTCGTATGGCAAATCGATGGGCCTTGAAACACGATGTTTCGAAGATTTCAAAACTCGTAATCCTTTACTGCGTCGTAAACGCGATAAAATCGGTAACGGCCAGCTCGTAAATTTCTACCACAGCTTTTGATAAAAATTCGAGACGTTCGAGCGACTTTGTAAAACTTACCGCGCATATTGTCGTGTATATGTACAAATTTGCTTCGATAGAACGCACAAGCGTTTCCATTTTCGGCCGATCGAATCTCGTGAGAATCTTAGGGAATCGGAGAGAGAAAGAGAGAAAGAGAGAAAGAGGGGCGGAGGGGGGATGAGTTAGTATTTCCAGAGGAATGCCACGCGCTCAACCGTTCGCGTATTTCAATCGGCCCGAGAGCAATTTAACGTCGTGATCGTTGCCGTGGAATCAGAATAAAAAAATACATTTTTCCTTTGTATCGCGCACACTGATTCTCCTATAATGTTTTTTCTCTTTTTTCCAAGATCGGACGATCACACCGGTTTTTCGCGAAACATTCGCAATTACGACGCCGAATTGCTTCGATAATAATCCGCGGCGAGTATCGACGATACTCACGCATTCCAGATTGTTTAACGGCTCTTGTTTTAATGGATAACCGTCGTTGCCGGTACGGCGGCTACCTTTTCCCAGTATAGGAGGAAAGAGAAAAAACAAGTGAAGGAAGAAAAAAAAGAATATGTCGATCGCGTTACGTTACGAAATCCTCGTGGAGACCAACCCGTATCGCGAGGATAATCGCGGCGGATTGCGAAAAGAAGGGAACAAGGTAAAACGGGGGAATGGGTCCGAGAGGATGTTTAGATACATTACGACGATCATTCTTGCCAGTGGTCATATTTATTGCATCAAATTTCGAAAACTGAGGCCGGACGAAAATTATTTATACAAATTTCCGATCGTTCGATTAAGCGACACAGTAATAACGTTCCCGGGGGTGCAGAACGAAGTTCTCGAGAAATATGTAGGTAGCGTAACGTGAGAAAGCTCGAAGAATAAGGAAATTTGTGCGCGTCGCTGCCCGCTACGAGGAAGTACTTTCCACGAAGAAAACTTTCTTTGGATCGTTCGCACGGGCTAATCTAGGATATGCGTTTTCTCACGAATGAGAGGTAACGAAAAAAGAAGTAGGAGACGACGCGACGCGACAGAAGGAAAAGAATAGAAGAAAAGTTGAGGATCGTAATTTATTTATATATTTATTTATTTACGGGATAAATCCTTTGATACAGAAATGAGAAAAATCTGATTTCTAATGAAAAATCACGAAAGATTTATTCGCCATCAGGTATAAGAATTCCTGGCGAAGGTCTCACGCGATATTTTCCCGCTGAAGAAGCGGCGTGTTTCTCGCATAAGTGTGCCGTGAGACGTGCGCACGTTAGTCTCCTCAAAACGTACAAACGAGTTCTCCTGACTAAAAGAGCCCGTACAAATTGTATCTTGGAAATGATCTCGTCTTTATCTCGGATTTCGGAATAGCGAAACTTCGACGTAGGCACTTCGGTGACGTTTTCATTTTTACCGTCGTTTCTATTAATTTTTTCATGTGAAAAATTAAAATAAATGAACTTGTAGAATATTGCAAATTTCATTCTGCAACTCCCAGAAACTGTTCACCGGTTGTAAAATAATTATTCGCCAAGAGGATACGCGCCGACACGCGTCACGTTCGATAGGGGGAAAAAAGAAAAAAAAAAGGGTAAAGTAGAGTACTCACGTTCATAATTCGAGCACAAAATCCCCGGTAGAGCGTCTGACTCGTTGCAGGTGTAATTATTTCAAAAATTAAACACGACGATCGCGCATTGTTACCGACACTGCAATAAAGCAACACTCGACACTACTTTTACTCTCTTCTTTTCGTTTTTTTCGAAGGAGTTAATAATTTTTCGAGGAACGTTTTCACGCCGATGTTCGCTTCGTAGAACGGGAAAAAAGAAAAACAAAGAAGAAAAAGAAAGGAAGAGTATCGCGACGCAAAAGGAGACGAAGTAACCGCGCAACGACCAGTCACTCGCGGTGGATAACGAACGACTGAAGCGCCACGACGCGCTTGTCCGTTCGCTCGCTTTCGTCGAGCCTCCCGCGCTCTCGGCTACGCTTCGAACTCGCCAAGCGCGCACGCTCCGCTCGAACGATAGAGACTGCTATAGAGACGACGAAGGCGAGGGCTCTCTATCAGCATCCAGGAGGAAGAAAGCGCGCGTCTTTGAGAAGAGAACGCGAGCGTTCCTCTTCAATGACGTGGACCGATGAGAGATGTTCGATTTTCGATTAGATTCGATCGTTCATATTTTTCGCACGTATCTTACGTCTCGAAATATGTATTTATAAGAAGAACGAAATACGGAGAGAAATATTTCATGATCGAACCAGCGTCGATCTTACGATTTATCCTGGAAGAGTTATTATCCTACTTTCCTTTCTTCTTTCGTTCGTAGAAGAGAAACGAAAGAAGCGTGAATGGAACTAACGAGAGGATAAGAAGCATCCCTCTGGAAACTCTTGTTTATCGTGCGGAACGAAAGGAAGAACGATAATGCGTCTTCTCGTCGGTGCATCCGCGCATTTGCACTTTACACGCCGTTTTTGTATCTCTCAATGGACGAAAATCTTGCAAGGAACGACTCCGTCACTTTTTTGTCAATTATTTATACGAAAAATTCTTTCGGAAGAGTCGCAAGCGTCACAAAAATCCCACCAGCTGAGTTCTTATGGAAAAAAATAAAAAATGAAAGACAGAAAAGAGAATGAACGTAGAAAGATACGTACAAATCACGCGTAGAAATTTCACATTCAACGAAAGATCGACGGCTTTCCATCCGCGATTTATTCCGAAGAAGCGACATTTCAGTCGTCGAAACGTTTGTATACCATACGTGTCATACGTGTTGTATAGAGATTTTAACGTCGACAAGTTTCGGAAATTTGACGAGAAAAATTTCTTTGGCAAATAGTTTTTCTTTATATATGTAATATACATAGGACATATATCCGTAATTTTTTGAAAATACTGTAAAATCGTGTTCCCGTTTTCCCAAAAAGAAGATTTAAGAAGAAAAACATGTGGACACACACCAGAGAGAGGAGACGAACGGATATTTCCCTAGCAAGCTGTAAGAACGTTGCTCTTCCATCCGTAATATTGGAAGTTTACGAGGTTTGCCGTAATAGAATTTCATTTATCACTACACCAGGATGGCTTATGAAAATCTGACGGGGTTGATAGATAGGTAGAGATAATGTCATATTCGGATAGCATGGAAAATACGTTGGTACTATAAATAAATAAATTGAGACAGGGCCCCTTATGCGTTAACGCATGAAACTAGTACCCAGAATCTAAATAACCCCACATAGTTTCGCGTAGAAAGACGGTACGCAACAAAGCCGTGCGGAAATCTCTCGTTAGTAAGCGGAAACTTGCGAAGAGCCACCACATTGTCCGGTCGATGATCCGTTTTCGATAAACTTTCCCTTCCAAGTAAATTTCATTCTCTCGAAGATACGGCTATATTACCGACCTCGTTACGAACGAAATTATTATTGGGTGGTAGGGTGTTCGAAGGAGTACAGAACGAAACTTGTACAGTATTCGTAACGTTGCTGCCAAGAGAGGGGGGGAGAGAGAGAGAGAGAGAGAGAGAGAGAACATTGCATTTACGTATCCAGCAACAATGTAAGCGAAGCCACGTATCGTTAATAACGAGGTTTCAACTTCACGCGCCTTCCGCAATACAACGCTAACGCGCGCCGCGCCGCTTCAACGGTAACCGGGATACGTCGAGAAAATTAATAACGCGCCGCGGATAGTTTCCACCGACGAACCGCGAAAATCAATTAGACGGCTGTATCGACTGATAGTTCCGCCGTGACGAATTGCAATATTTAATAATACTACGAGGTACGAATTTTCCACTTTTTATAGGCTACACCGAAATAGAAGGAATTTTCGTGTCGAACGCGTCAAAGAAAAAGTCGCTTTGGAATATTTTAAGCGATGCTACCACGGAAAATTTGTTAAGGAAGCATGGAAATTCTCCCGGTACATCGCGGTACGCGGAAGTGAACTGGAGAGAAGAAAGGAGACTGAGAGAGACGAGGAGAGTCAGGTCCGTTGCCGTTGGCAGATGCACCAAGAATTTCCCACAGCATTGCGGTCCAGTTTTGCATAACTCCATAGCATTATCCGCGTAAGCGTAACGCGATTCAGCATAAACTTATGTTAGCCGCGCCTTTGATGGACGTTGAAGAACTCACGAGACACAGGGTATCGAGGTATAAAGATCATACCTACGTGAGTTACCGATTTTATCTTGTAAACCGGCTTACCGGTTATCTTGTAAATTTTACAGAGAACGATGCAGAGTGATTCACTCAAATCGTCACTTTCGTTTATCGTACTTCGAGAGAACTCTATTTTCGATTGATGGAAATTAATTTAACGACTGCACAATTATAAATATGATATTTATAGACTGATGTATACTATGGTTACAAGTGTAATAAATTATATATTGTTATTATTATTAATTTATTCTTTCTCCATCGTCGTTATTGAAATCACACAGTTTATATATTTTCAGAGATAATTTCGTACTTAGTAATTGAAGCTGTAATTGATAATACTTAAAGATATTTTTATCTATCTTGTACGCATCAAAGATGCTATCAGTGGTACTAATAATGATATTGCTCCTATCTTGATTGTGCCCGAAGAATTGCACTTGTCGCTATCACATATCGAATATTCGAATGTTTTTATATTATCATTAGTCAAGAATTGTGCACAGATAGAATTAGTTGGCACAATGCATCCTCTTTCTATAGCTATGCTTAAACCTGTCGTAAGAAATTAAAATTCGTATTAGAATATTAAGATAAGCATGTTTCGTGACGATGCGAAAGTAAGGACTGCCAAAATATTTTGACATGTTATTTTGCCATCTTAACAAAAATACACTTTTTACGGTATCGTTAAAAAAGAGGGAAAATTTAACTGTCTACCTAATTCGATTGTGGCGAAAAAGACACTAGCGAGAAGAAGATACGACGCGAATAGCGGCACCGTGTGAAATCGTAATCGTGACATGTCCTGCGCGTTTCTCTAGAGATTTTTGACTTTCCGAAAAGTTTGGATGCTTTTCTTCGACCGTCACGATACTTTGCGTGTACCTCGATATATTTTTCACCGTTATCGCTCCCTTCCCTCGATCGATTGGTCAATTATCGCAAGTTTCGCTTTTTTCATTATTACGCGTTCCTCTCGATAAGATATCGAAAAGTATCAGCAACTGCAGCGATATCTCTTCGACGTTTGTGACATTGCTGCGTGACATTGTGAGATAACGAAGATGAAAGAAAAGACATTCAACCTTCGGCAAAATCGTAATTGCGAACGCGATCTTCGTGTTGCGATATGAAATAAATCGATAAACGATTTCAACAAACATTGTTCTTATCTTTATTCGACCATTTGTAATAAAATTATTAATAAAACATTCTTATTCCGAAAGACGCACGCTCGTAATGCTAGAATTATTAATAGATACATATTTACAGTTTGACCTATAAAGGAACGGGTCTACTCGGTAGATCCCACAGAAAGGTGAAAGCACCGACAGAGAAAGCATCGTCTCATTGTTGCTTCGGGGTTTGTCTCTCTACCAACCTGACACAGGTCGTGGCATATTAAACGATCATTTGTTTCAATGCCACGCAGGTGTGTTGTACCGGCCTTTTCCACAGGTGCGTACCTACCAACTGACTAAGAATTATTTAGATACAATGTTTACCATTACGATTGCAATATTTAATTATTCATTAATGTTTTTATTTAAATCCTTTCAAAGTTGAAAATTGTATTTAAGATTACCGCGTACCTGAACTCGACTTCCCATCCCACCATCGCATCGGCTCTGATTTATAACATTCCACTCCCACGCGATTGCAATTCCCAGCGTGACTAATATATCCTCCTAATTCCCGTATTAACCGCGAATGCGGCGACCTTAATGAGAGTTACGCCGTGCGTGAACTCGAAGGATAGAGGGACCGCCTAGAGATCATCGTGCGAAATTCGCAGCAAGGATCCGAAGATCCCCTTTTTCCTATTTTTCTTTTTAACTAAACTTTGCGTGTCGAACGCTCGTAAATTATGTGTTTGTGCGTGTGTGCGAGAGGGGCGGGGAGAGAGAGAGAGAGAGAGAGAGAGAGAGAGAGAGCTTGCGATCTATTAAATGAAGCGTCTATTAGACGCTAGATCCTTTTAGATAAATCGAATTTTATAATTTCCTTCTTATTAAAAAACATTATTTGTCATTTAACTCCTTATATTATTCGTATCTCATTCGATCGAGATTAAATTCGGTGCGATAGCGATTGCAAGAAAGTTACACGTGGAATATCTTCTTAGAACGATAATTCCGCTTATTATTATCGTCAATTAATACCATGTTGTAAAATAAAGATCGGTTTTTTTGTATCGAAAAAGTATGAGTTTGGCCGTCCCGGAAGTGGTGGACTTTTTCATTCAGAGAATAGGAAGACGAGCGCGCCAGAGATAATTCTCAAGACTTTTTATTGCTACTCGTGAACATCCTGATGAGAGTAAATAAATATAATACTTAACGATAAGCTGAGTGCGGTTTATAGGTAGGTATGTACCTTAAACCATTTGTTATATCTCCATTAGCGATCTCGATCTTTTCTAAGATACGATAAGAACATTTGCTTATCTTCTGTAACCGGAATGCAATATTATCTACTAGATTTTCATGTTTTGGAAAAATTTGTTTATTATTACTTAGGTATATGGATTGATGCGATAACGATTGATTATATATTTGGAAACGGAAAGACAAAAGAAAAAAACGCGTCATTCACGTTTGCTTGCATCATTTCGCGGATCCTAATTGCAATAAGACGTTGCTTTTAATGTAATCCCACGGACTACGGTACTTCGTAATGCGCTAGTGCTCCTGACCGTGGCTTTTAAACGATATGCATATAGATGCGTATCCGCGCGTGCACGTTCGTTTGCGTGGCCCGCGTGAGAAAGTAGGCGTAAAACCGTATGTACAACTTCGCATCGCGTTTTTTCATTTCAGAAATCCTAAAAGTTATGTCGCTATTACACAATGATGCGTGGAAAAAGCGGCTACGACATAAACGAATGACATAATGAATTAAAATTTTTTGCAATTCGAACATAAGCAAACGCTATGTCCTTTTAAAACATTTTATTATGTTTTAAAATAAAGAAGGTGAACGATATCGCGAATATTATATATGTACATTTACACGTTCACAAGTAATAACTATCGAAGATAATTAAAAACGAAAGAAGGACGTAGGACGTGTAAGAAACTTCGTTCTAGGCACTCGAACAGAACCGGGCCGGTGGCGAACGAATGCGAACAAGAACTTGAAACGTGACGCGCCTACGTCAAAAGATTACGCGAAGAAAGGCTCGCGGCCAAGTTCAGGGCCAACGAGATCGGATCTACCATTAAAATTACAAAACGAGATTACACGTGCGTTCCGTCTCGTTTACACCTCTCTCTCTTTCTCTCTCTCTCTCTCTCTCTCTCTCTCTCTCTCTCTCGACTTTCACTACGTTCTTACCGATCGATGTCAAAAGTAAGTACTCGCGTGCCACCTCTCCGATGACAATCGATCTAAAAACGAACAACCGGAAACGTTGTCGCTCATCTGATCACCGACACAAAGCCAAAGAAAAATTGATCGTCCACGAGAGTTTCTATTTTTAAATCATTCGATTTATATACTATTATACGTAGATACTTTTCACAATCATTAGAAAGTCATCCATCTTTGTGAGGAAGAGTGAAAAAAAAAGTTTCTCTCTCGCGTAAGATTGGCTAAATGTGTGATGTCCCAAGGGTATTTAAAAAAGAATTGTACCATTGTTAAGATTATAGGAAAATTTCTTTTATTATTAAAGGTAAAATTCTTTACAAAAATGTTGAGTTTCAAATTGATTTCTTGTAATGAAAGGTTGCATAAATTCTTACGAGTATTTAAAAGTTGGCAGGGAGACCGCGAAAGTGCGGTCTCAAGCAAACCTGTCGTCGTTACGCTTACATTCAGGTTCACAGGGAGGAAAAGACATCGGTGGGCAAGTTCAGGGCTAACAAGATCCGATCCTGTCCTGGCTGTGCTCCCTCGAAGCCAGAGCCTGCATAAAGCCCACCTTTTCTCTCAGAGCCAGCTCAAAAGGACGCCACGTAAAATGCCTTGGCGTTACTTCCAGCAGACTAAGTTAGCCTCTTCTTATTTTTCTTTTTTTTCATCTTCCTGTTCCATCTTTCTCCCTTCTCTCTTTTATTTCTACCTGTCCGGAGTTGCCCGTCATTCACACGTTTTATCTTTGTTTCGATCCTTCTCTCTCTCTCTCTCTCTCTCTCTCTCTCTCTCTCTCTCTCTGTGTTGGACTATTAAACTCGCGTTTTCTACATATTTGTCCAAGAAACTAACACCATGACTTTTGAATTTGGAAAAAATTAAAAAAAATCTGATCGTTGCCTTAAACAAATCTGATATAATACTTTCAAAATCTTTATTTGCAGCACAAAAGAGCATGAGCCAACATAATCATTAATTTGTTCAAATTCGAAAGTTACAGTGCTAACTTCACAGCACGAATTCTTCCACTCGTTCTCTCCACTCCTATCGGCTTCTCTCTTTCATCTCTACCCTCCCGCGATTCGCATCCTCTTACTCGCTCCGCCGCCGCCCGCCGCGCCGTCTGCATTCCGGAATGTGGTTGTTCCACTCCGTAGCGATACTACTACAACCTCCTATGTACGTACTACGAAGCCAGGCTTACGTTATGATACCTGTGCGTGATGTAAGAAACGCGTAGTTGAATTTACGCGTTCCCCCAAAGATCGTGAAATCATGTAATTCAAAAGCTCTTGGTAGATTTCATTCATTTTTATTTTGCGTGCTCGTCTCCCGGATCGATAACTTCTCTCGATTTTACTAAACGAAGTATGCAATTATTTGCAATGTATATATTTTTTTCAGATTTTGATTAACACATTCCGATAAGTAAAAACTGTAAATTGAAATAAAATAACTTGAAAACTATATAGAAAATTATCATACTCATATAATAGTTAATGGCAAGCATAATATTTATTTTCAAATAACAATATCAACGAGAACCAGCACACGTTACCCTATATTTTTCGCTCCCTCTTAACGCTTTTATCGTATTCTTGTTTCGTGCATGCATGCACGTACGTGTTTAAGAAGGCAGGTCTTCGAGACTCGAGGAGAACGATACGCCTTCCGGACGGTGTACATACTTTAAACGGCAATGAACGGTGAGCGTGCAATAAAGAGCGTAACATTATCTCATTATCCGAGAGAACGAGTGGTCGATCGAAGTTTTGGCATGGAGACGATCTTTGATGAGTAATTACGATATTTGAGTATGTACCGTTACGCTCATATCCACTTGCCACCGCTTATGGACTCTCGTTCATGGTGTTGGACCACGCATGGAAATTGGAACCGTGTCGCCGGAAGTGGAGTTTCGAATTATCAGTTCGGAATGTGGGTCTAATAAAAAATAAATAAAAAAAAGGAAGTCGGCCATTCGTGATCGAGATCGACCAACGCTTGACAATTAAAAACGTATTTAATCTATTTTGAGGGATATAGAAAATTTGAACATATTTTAGGATCGCACTTGTCTTTATTTCGTTTCCATTTATATATGAATTGCACAATTTTTCTTTTCTATTTAATGTACAGATGAGTCAAAAATGTAACTTTGAGAACAGATAATGTTTTTTTCTTTAATTTCTCAAAACAGTGGCAATGATTTTGTAAGGTTTGAATGACTGTATTAATAATTCGAAAAAATGTCCAAAATTCATTATAAAGTAATTTTATCTTTTTTGTATAAATGTCCATTTAAGTAATGATAGTTACTGTCATATAAGGAAAAAGAAAGAAACATGAAAAGCGTCGCTTAACGTGGCTTCCTCAGCGTTCCGGCCGAACGAAACCGTAGAAGTCGTCCATTTAGACAAGGTAAACGGTTCGCTTTACGCATCGTTTCGTTCGGATACAAATTTAATAAGAAGTAAAGATCAGCGGATAGAACGCTGTCGTCGTTCGCAGCCGTCGTCGTTAATCCGAGTGGACGACAGATCAAACGATGGTGTTCGTTCGAACGTTGAATCCTGGTCGACGTCACGGAAGTAGACTGCTTCTTACCGGTCTCTTGTTATAGTCCTCTTCGATGTCGTGTAAATCCGGTGGATCCGCGAATCCACTATCTTCGTAACGAGTGCATCGTGAGCCGGGTGATATTGGTGGATGGACCGAATGGACCGGATGGATGCTGCGAATTTTTTTTGTTTTGAGATTTTTATCATTAGAAAAAGTTGCTTATCTCTTATCTGATATTTTCAGCTTCATACACACAAACATACAAACGTGTATGGAAAGATCAACGTATTTTCCTCTTCTCCGCGTTATACCGCTTCTCGTTAATATTTAACCAAGATTACCTCGTGCACCTTGAGGGACTCGCTTCCAATGGCTCGTCATATCTACGAGAGAGCATGGTGAAGTCGCGATGGGCTGCCACTATTTTCTGCAGTCGCGTAATGAGCTCGTAATCGGGAGTGCAGATTGGCTCCGACAATAATTTCGCTACGGAGACGCGGAAGCTCTGCAACTGAAATAGGATATGAACGATTTGCAAATCGTATATACGTATGTATGCATCTATCTCTGTGTAGGTACATACTACATACAACATAAACGGTCGTGAAGTCGTATAAAAACGACTTGAAATAATGGAAAGTGTCAAGAACGTGTAAAAAATCGATTTTTCGAACGGGGTAAAGGTCAATACTTGCACCCTGGTCTATTTTGAAGCCGAGGAAAAAGATATCAATAAAGTTGCGAAAATCTAATTCGCTCGAGTGATCAAAGAACGTTCGCCTCGATGCTTCGTTACCTTCGATCGCTATTTTTAGTAACATTGACTAATCGAAAGGCATTCGAGGTTTAAAAAGTACAAGAAATTTGCTTACACTCGTACACAGTTCCAAAGTTTTCGAGTCATGTTACAAAAATATCGACAATGATTTCATCCATAATTCATTTTGTTCGAGAAGAAAAAAGGAAATAACGAAGGAGACGAGTACCTATTTTCTTGACGGATAAGAACGACGCTCACCGAAAAGTTCGAATTCGTAACTCGTTGACTGGTGGTTGGCACGTGCCGGCTTGAAGAAACGCGAGAGACAATTTCGCGAGTCGTTTCGAAGTACTTCGGCGAATGCGAACGTGACTCGAATGGAGATCGACGAACGGCGATGTCGCGTTCGTTATGAAAGAGAGAGAAAGAGAGAGAGAGAGAGAGAGAGCCTTGCCTTCTCTCTCCAGGAGCAGTTTTATGCGGTCGACGAGAGAGCGAACAGCAATAACACGAGTGGATGTCATCTACGCGTACTCGGTGAGATTGTTACAATGAATTAACGAGTCCGTTTGGCCTCTGACTCGAGGAGCAACGTTACCAACCGATGACTCTCGCGGCAAGATTCATATTTCGCAAAGAAACCAAAAGATCCGTACTTACATTCATATACCACATCTTCTATTTCCTATTTTCCCTCTATTTAATCTCCGCAAGAAAAATTGAAAGTTTCTTACTCCATTTTTAAATCTTCCTCGCTCTCTCGAAGAAGCAAAAGAGATACACGCGCATATGAAAAATATAAAAAATGGGATGGGAGAGGAATATTCCGTTCCACGTGCGATGCATCATAAATGAGTGACGGATATTTGTAAGTGCTTCTCATATGTACCTCGAAAAAGATTGATTTTGATAAATGATGCTTTTTGATGCTTCGCCACTTTCGTTCGTGGGTTATAATTTTCTCGAACTACTTTCTAATGACTACGTAAAAAGATTCGTAAGATCTTAACGGGCATATTGAATTCGAAAATACGTGAACCGGTAAACAGTTCGCGTCCGAGATCTCTTGCAGGTGCTCGAATGCAAGTAGGTTTTTAGAGGGATCACGGTAAATCAAGATTACGTGAATTTGAGGTGACGCGCCGAATACGGAACGTCTTAGTTGCTTAAGAATAATACGGTTTTATTTCTCTCTCTTCGTAATTCGAGAGAAATGAGATCGTAAAAATCTATAAAAGAAAAATAATCACGATACGGTATATGTATGTATATGGTATACGTAATTACCTGAGACTCTCTTCTCGTAATCTCGGCAAGATTCTGCTTAACCTGAGCCAGTTCATCTCTAAGAAGCTGTAGAGAATGATCGTTGATAGATCTTTCTTGCTCGGCCGTTTCGGACGTCGCTCTAAGTTGCTCTTTCAACATGGACAGCTTTCTGTTATAACGCGTTCTCAGCATCTCGCTCTCTACCAGACGTTTCTGGAGCTCTTCTATCTTTCTGCTTCTTTCCAAAGCCGCTATCTGTATCAAGAAAATGTACGAAACGTGTATTTGAATAGTACCTACATACCGTAATGTAGGAAACGTTTTGATCAAGACGGAACAAAAGGAAAGAACATTAATATCTATATGATTTACGATAATTTATATGTCATACATACCTATATAAAATTAATATTACTTTCATATATTATATATAATTACCTTGTAATCAGCTGCTTCCGTTAATTGCGCGCTCAACTCTCGATTTTTCGATTTCTCTTCGGACAACTGACTCTGCAATCGTTCCACCTGCTTCGTCAGCTTCCTCGCGCTGTCAATAGAGAAATAAAATTATCTTATTACGCTCTATTATTGTAAGCGACGTCTTTTTAATATCGCAAGTAACATTTACCGAAGATTCGCCTCGTCTCGCTCGCTTTGCAACAACGTTTTCATTCTCACGCTTTCCTCCTGAAGAGACAGTTTCCTACGCAGGAGATCCAAGTGGAGATCTCGCCTTTGGAGTTGCTCGCGTAGGGTTCTTACGCGCCGTTGCAACTGGTAGACCACGGACGTCTGGGTGATAAAAGGAAAAGTACGTATATGCTTGGAATAGCGAGTACGAGTAAAATTAAGATCTATACGCGATGATTTATGAAATTATAATGATTTTATGTCTTAACACTAACCGTACCACGCCTGGTCAAATGACCGCTTTTAAAATTTGATTTAAAATTTAGCATTCATCGTGCACCTGTGTTTACCCGTGTTTGTTACAAATAAAAATAGAAGTAAGTACATTCTTTTTTATTATTATTATCTAAAAGTTATTTTGCGTATTATTTCCTATATTAAATTGACAATGTCCTGTATTCCTTTTGAAAAAATATGATCTTTATAGTTACACTAAAAGTAGATATATCGTATAAAATGCCGGTACGGTTAGCGTTAACTACGTCAATTGATGGAAATGCAAAAGAGAAGCGCAAGCCCAGCCTGTGTATGAATAAATCGTATCTATCTCTAAAAAAATTGTATAAAGTTCATTATTAATAAAGAAAGATTTCGTGCAAGTATCTAACGTAAGATCGAAAAAAAGGTATAAGAAACTGATAAAAAAAAAAA
>JAIFRP010004402.1:508872-519726 GCA_032403825.1 Odynerus spinipes
ATGTATGTATATATGTGTATGCGTGCGTTCCCTTTATTGCAGCGTCTACCGGATACGAATCGTTACGTTGAACCTTTCGTCGTTCCAGCTTTGCTCAGGAAGATCACTCGAACGTGATAGAAAAGGAAGAACTATGAAAGACAAAGAGGAAAAAGAAGCCAGTGCCTCGTGAGCGGAACGTGCATGAATAAGTCGTTTTCCTTCGGTACTTGTGTAACTCATCCTCGAATAAGACAATAATCGGCTTCTTCAGTTTTCCCTAATACATTCAACGATTAATCCTCTTTGAGATCTATCAGTCAGTCGATTATCGACTAACGTGGACTACGCACATTATTTGAGGATTTTTTAAATTCAATTTTATATGACCTTCGTTTATATCTTTTCTGGATTTTCTTTTTTTATCTTAACGGTAATGATAAGATCGTCGATCGAAGTCTTTTCGATTGACCACCAGCTTAAGAATCGTAATAATGACAATTATTTATTATTTAAATGATAGTTTGATTGTAAAAAGAATAAATTTTCAACTTAATACTCAATGAATTTTCGAAAGCATTCACGTACGCTTTAGATGAGAAGAAAGCAGTTTAAAATCGTCTTTCTAGATTTCGTGGGGAAAGGAGCATAGAAGTTCTCGAAAACAATGGCCTCGAAAGAAGAGAAAAGGAAGGAGAACATTCGAAAATGAAGGAAAGAGGAATCGCAAATCGGTAATCAGAGCGAAAAGGAAAGACGTGTCCTTCCTAGCTATATCCTCGAGTTCTCGCGTGTTGTCGAGAAAGAATAAAAAAGAATCGAGGAAAAGGAGGGCAAAAAGAAACCTTCGGGGTTTGATCTACTAACACGCTACAACGATTACGATCCTTCTAACCCGTGGGAGAATACAATTTTAAGAGGATCCTTCCTCCATGTCCAATACTTTTTTGAATTTTTTTGAATTGAAAATTGCTAATAATGGTGAAAGTTAAAAATGTTGGAGAGTCGTGATTGAAAAAATAATAATAAAACAATGATTTTGTAACTTATTTTTATTTAAATATTACATACACATTTCTACAATTTGTACTATACCTACTATCTCATCGAGCATCTATCGTTCATAAAAAGAAAGAAAAGCGTGATCCGAGGAAGAGGAGAACGTCGGCGTCGTCGATTAAGTCGAAGGTAACTCGTTGTAGCGGCAACGAAGGGCCGTGGAAAAGAGAAGGAGAACTTCCGGCGTTCAGGGCTGTACATCCTCGTCCCTCACGTTCCTCTTCTTCGTTCCAGGGACACAAAGGATGCTCCCTCGTATACGAGCCGGCGAGGATGTTGATGGTAGTGGTAATGGGTGCTGGTGATGGGGTGGGGACAAACGGGTCATCTACTTTTCGTATCGGGCCTCCAAAGTTTAGAGAATGAATCGGTCCTGTTGCCAGATGACGCTCCAAAAATAAAATAAAAAGCTCGTAAACCGCGGTAGAAACTTTTTTCAGGAATTCCAGAATGAAACGTTGGAATTTGAAGAATCGTATTACGTACCTGCACGAAAAATGTGCTTATGAATTTTATTTAACTTTAATTAACACACTTTCTATTTAGATACACGAGACAAATGTTGATTTTGAGTAAATCATTATCGTTATAGAAAAAAGTTATTACAAGATCATGCAGAAAAATACACGTATATAATATGCACCTGCATGTGTGCATCAACGATCACTATACTCGACAGGATTATTACAACTCCCCGAGAAATGCTGCAAGAGTCACGATCATCGGTGTTACATTACCTGTAATTAGAGCTCGGAGTGTATCTACTTAAGTATTGTAGTTCGTCGTGTTGCAATGTCCGAACGCCGCACGACTTCCTACGATTTTCACGTTGCGTATCTGCGATAAGAAACGATATTTATTTTGAAATCTGGAACGCGAGCTAACGTAGTGCCGTGTGAACGAGACTGTCTCTCGATTTCTTTAGATTTTTCCTTTCGTTTTAACCGATTGTGGAATTTGAAGCAATTAGGCGTAAAAGTAAGATTCATAAAAGACACGTCGATAAACATTCTTTAACATCCCAAAATAGTCACCATGTTTTTATAATTTTTTTATTTTTATAATACAGTTAATATAATTATATCAATTTGTACTCGTATAAGTAAATGTAGATCAACGTTGGCCGTGAAAAAGCAAGAGTATTCACAAGGGACACGCCACGGGTATTCTTTAAATCAACTTAGAAGTTCAGGACCCTTTTATTCCGTGCTCTCTATACAATATACCTACATATGTATATTCCATCGACGCGTGCATTCTCGCAATGCACACGAATAGTGGCGAGAAAAGGATAAAGGAAACACACATCGGCGACTAAAGATACAAATGGGACGACGCCGATATCAAATTCAGGGATTCTACGCGTAAAAGTTACACCTCCTGTTACACGATCCTCCTGTTCGCGCTAGCAAACGACACTCCGGCAACATAATTCATGGTATCGATGGGTTCGTGGGATCTATCCGTAGGGAAATTTGCGCGATTCGCAAAAAAAATACTCGCGTGGAATTCTCGTCGTTGAGGTTTCATCTTGTTGGCGTTAACCTCGACCCTCCCCTCCTCCTCTCTCTCTCTCTCTCTCTCTCTCTTTCTTTCTTTCTTTCTTTCTTTCTTTCTTTCTTTCTCTATATATTTCTAACTTGTACTATCTATTCATTCGAGTCTATTTATCCTTCTCTTTCTAGCCAACATCTACGAACAGGAGGAGAGTTGCTGTGTTGCATTGTATTCAAATGCTTCTCCAAGATTCTCTCTCTCTCTCTCTCTCTCTCTCTCTCTCTTTCATTTCTTCTTTCTCTCTCTACGTCGTTCACAAACGTGACGAGGAACCATGATCTTCCCGTTTCTCTCGTACGATCGAGTGATCGTGAGGGAGCTGTAAGCTTCCGATAGGAAGCCCTACAATTTTAAACGAGAAAACTCGCACGAAGCCGACTTCGTTCCGATACGCTTCGCGGCCCGACGGATCGTCCACGCTACGTTGCTCGTACTTTCGTTGGCTTCGAGCTACGAAGGAGATACATATTCCTTCGGAAAGTTTCCAATTCTCGATTACTTTACGACGTAGGTACTAGAGAAGAGAATGTTGTTTTCGCAAACAATAAAGAATCTTAAACATTCATGTTTCTTATTATTTCTGTTATTTTAATTCGTGGATCGTTTCTCAACGTTTACTTTTACGGAGTTAGAGAAAGTCGGAAAAAATAATCGTTATAACCGTACAATTTCAATTTACGTGGTACACGTAAAACCAAGATAATTTAACGTTTATTTACTCGTGCATTTAATCGCATCCGCCGAGTGGCGTTTCCCGTTCGCAAGCTTCGATAAAGAGGAAAGGAGGGATTAGAAAAAAGGAAATATACATTAGAGACAGATTAGCCGCGGAAACGGCGTAGAAGGGAGAGTAATAACATCTGTGAAGTAGCCGCGATGAGAAATCGTGATTTACGATCTCGTTCGCTCAGGAAAGATCTCACCTAATTGCGCGGGACTCGAAGCGGGGTCCGCTATTACACGCTCACCGTGGATCGCCGTTTATTATTATCGACGTCTTTTAAATTACGCTATTTACCGTTGATATTCGTCGTAGATAACGCACGATATCGCGGGTGGAGGGTCGATCAAAAACACGTCGCGTCAATGATAAGCTAGGAAAAAGGGAAAAAGTTAATGGGAGTTTTACTTGACTTGCGATATGGAAGATAAGCGATAAGAGTTTGTTATCTTGGTTACGGTTTGGTAAAGCAAAATGAATAAGTAGGTATTTTGTTGATGAATTTTCAAACTAATCTTGCCTTTTATTATGTAAACATCTTTAGATCATTATATAATTACGTAACCACTAATTTATCAATTTTCTAGATCACTTTCCTTTCCATCATCCAATTTTATGGTTACAAAAAAAAAAGAAAAAATTGTACACACGAATCGTCGCTTACATGCGGCATACCTACCATAGACATTGAAGAAAATCGTGGCGCCTGTACGCCTACGATAAATACCGGCTCGCGATGAGAAATTATCATAAGGAGGAAGGAGGGTAGCTATGGGGACGTGGTAAAGGGAAATTTTGTATTATATATACCCGTCGACCGCGTAGGTACACATAAACCTCGAAGGCGTTTATTTCCATAGAGGAAAAAAGGTAAAGAAGATGGCGGAGGAGGAGGGGGATGAGGTAGAAAAGGGAGCGTGTGCATCGACCTCGTACTAGTGGACGGATGCCAAGTTCTCCTCACGATCCTCGATTTCCATCATGGAGGAGAAGGTGGAGGAGGGTCAACGCTCTAATGTATCGTATTTCGTAAGCAGGGAAACTAATCGATCGGAGTAATCGTGAGTACGGTATTCGTTCTACCGTATTCTTTCCCATCTATTTTTTACAAGTAGATAATCTTCGTATCAAGCCAAAAATCTACTTATCAAAAACAAGTTCACATAGAATCTAAAAAACTTACAATTAAAACGTAATAAGCAAAGATTATTCATTTTTCAATCACTATTAATCCCGGGCATCGTAATATTCATAATTATACACCATATTTGTCTACCGCATACCGAACGATCAACGACAAGATCAACAAAATAATCATATTTAATTACGCTTAAAATAAACTTGTTCTGATCGAAATGATGCATCGAAAAATAAATAAAGAAGTAGTATCAACAAGATCCAGTTACCACTATTACTTTTTCATTCGAGTCATCGAGGATGCATAAAAGAGTCTCGAAGTTGTCAGCGAGCGCGTCGTGCGAACATCGCTTTGCAATTCGAAAGCAATCTCGGTTGCGGAACGGTACGCAGATCAGGCATCAAGGCAAACGTCGTCGTCGTTTTTTGCTAAACGCGCTCGGTTTCTTGTCTCACCAGAGGAGAACGTGCGTGCAGTTGTAGCTTAAGAAGAAGGAACAGTCGTGATGAGTTCGAACTCTGTCTCTGCCTCTTTCTTGGCGTCTCTCTTGGATGCACTTGAACGATTCAACTTCATCACGTGCTTCTCTCTCTCTCTCTCTCTCTCTCTCTCTCCCTCTCTCTCTCTCTCTCTCTCCCTCTCCCTCTCCCTCTCTCGCTCTCCCTATCGATTTATTTATTATTTTCTTTTCCATCGCACGCTCGTCACAGGAGATACGCCCTAAGTGAAAACAGAACAGTATGTTAATGATTTATCGAGAAATAGAAACAGCCATGTTGCATAACGATGCTCTCTCTTTCTAACTTTTTTTCTCGCTTACAGGAGATTCACCTTTTCTGGTCTTCCGATATATCTTATTCTTCTTATTGTCATCTAGTAATCAATGCTCCTTCCGCGTTGCGTGATCTTACGTATTTACAGTTGATTGAAAAAACATAAGTTACGTATGTAATGATGTATTCTTAATTTTTCTGTTTCGTTAAAAAATTAATAATTATAATCTTAAGTAATAAAAGTAAAAAATAAAAAAATAAGTAAAGTATGATCTTAAGAGAGTCTTGGAAAAATTTATATAATAAATATATGGAAGACTCGAGAGTAAAAGATATCAGTAGTTAAGTGCAGGCTTCGATAAACACATGGAACAGCAGGTGTTTGGCACAATAACCGAGCTCAGTTTTTGCGAGATTTCGACGTGAGCAGGGCTTGCGTCTGGCTGCAGCGTGCGATAAAATGTCTGTCCTCCCATCTGATTTTAACGTTGATGCTTTAAAACATCACAGGTAATCTTATATTCGAGCAAATATTTGGTGCGCATACAAGGTTCTTGTAAATGTATTATTTATTCACTGAAATATTTCGATATCTATTATCTTAAAATACATATCCTTAACTTCGAAGAACAAAAGACGGATTTACGCTATACATTCGCAGAAAAAAGAGGAAGGAACGAACCTACAAACTCGAGTACTCGTAAAGAGACCTAAACCGGCGATAGGATATCTGAAATCTACGCGGGATGAAAGGGAGCCGTTGTGTCAGGGACTCACAGTCGACGTTAAATTCAGGAACGTTTATAAGTCCTCTCTTTTCCGCGAGACGGACATCTGTGGTAGTGAGAGATAAAACGTTCGAGAGGTCGGAGATAAGACATCAAACGGGATTCTAAATTTCAGAAAAGTGTATTACATTTTCCGAATTTACATTTGAACGATTTGCCGTGGTACCTTTCGGGGCACGATTTTGGCATTGAAGAGAAAGGAAAAAAGAAAAGAGAGAAAAGCAGGAAAAGGAGATAAAAAGAAATATTAACCCACACACACGCGCGCGCGCGCGTGCACGGAAGCGTATTTAGAGTTTGACCGTTAAAAAGTCCATATTCGACTTACCGACGCGTACCGGGAGCGACTTAAATCTCTCCTCATAATACGCGACAGTGAAATCGTGCCTTATCTCGTGTCGCGGGAATCTCGTCTCGAGTAAGAAAGAAAAATGTATATCCTCTCACGAGCCTAGAGCCTAGTCGAACTTTCCCGACTGCCTCGAGAGTTCGCGCCCAATATATCGATCGTTCGCGGTAGAAAGTTGCGGTCATTGTAAAATCTTTGTACAGGTAAAACGAATAAGATTATGTATATTATTTCGTGTAGAAATTTATAATACATTATGTAAAAGTATAATAATGCTCGTGGCGGAAAAATCATCACACTTGACTTACGGTAAAAACGATTTCTTCGTTAATGCCGATAATTGTGTGATTTGAGAGGAAAAAAGATTGGGGGAGAGAAACGTTGTGGGAGATGCTTAAAGACGAGCCGCGGCATGGGTCTAGCCTCTCGATCTTCTCTCTCTCTCTCTCTCTCTCTCTCTCTCTCGAAATAAACGCAAGCATGACGTATCAGCATACGCTATGCACCGTACGCTCTCTGGGATACACGGTGTGTCGGCCTGTCCGAAGAAAACACAACGGAACGCACAAAAGCGTCAGTCACTTTACATCTCCGTTTTACGAGCCGCGTCCCCATACTCTGCCCCCTCTCTATTCTCATCATCTTTCCTCTTCATCTTATGGTTTTCGAAAGCTGGACTTCTTCGACCATCTCGCAGACATGAGGCCTTACCAAAAGAACGGAACACCTACTTTACGCCCGTAAAAACATCCTCTTTTGCGAGGGAGTCGGTTAACTACGACCCTGATCTTTGCGGTCGCCGTTTACAGCATTTGCAAATTACGAGCCACCGCAAATCGTTACGCATAGGAAAGATGAGAACGATATGCGTCCGGTCATAATCAAAGTAGAGTAAAGGTAAAAACATGGACGTGAAAAGTTTAGTGAATCATTTATTTTTGTTATCTTCTGTCCTTAATTTAAAATGTCGTTTTCCTCCGGAACTCGAGCATATATCATGGAAACTTCCTCTTCAGTTTTCATCGAATTTATCTCGATAAATAAGATTCTTCTAGACTTAGCGGACAATGGTATACGACAAAGAACACGTAGGTACATACGTAAAATCTATTCAGGACTTACAACCCGGAGCATAACGCACCGTACTCGAGATTACTCAATTCTCAAGATTCTTTCGTAACGTTCCGCATTTTCTCAAATCATTAATTACAAAAGAGCGACCGCTCGCGAGAGAGTTTTGACAAACGGTAAGCGCGATCGTCATCTTGGCTCTTGGCTCTCCACTACTACCACCACCATCGCTATCGGTCGAGGGCCTCATGGAAAACAATGGACAAATGGTCGGCCCACTCGACAAAGTCAACCACTCGTTAGAACAAAGAAACTTAACAGCTTGAAATGAAATCGAAAGGGTTGAAGGAACACGGAAGAGAGCACATATGTTCTATACTCACACAGCGTTAAATGTGTTACGTATTCGTGCTTAATCGGCACGCGTTATATCTTTCTCTTTCTTCCTATGGGTGAACCAACCTCCTCCTCGCGCGCCAATTCATTAATGAATATGCTAATAATCCATTCCGTATTCCAAATGGTGCATCTGCCGTTCTAAACTTAATTGAAACTCTTTTAATCAAGAGTTACCGATTCGAGTGACGCGTGCAGCATGCGTTGCGTATCGTGCAAGCATGTGGCACCCGATCCAGATCGCGAAAACTTAGAACCACCCCTCGTGGTGGTACGTGGTACAAGCGTGTTCGTAATTCAATCGCTTCTTTCGTGCCGATTTATGATAGTAAATAGCATCTTCATATGGGATACAAAAGTTCGCGATGGTAAGGGAAAATAAAACAAAATTTTTACTTTCAATATTTTTTATTTTGTTATAAAGATATTCCGTCAAAGGGATTTAAATACATGACAAAAAATATAGTTATCAATTTATCGTTATTATTTTATTACATAATAAAATTCGTCTGATCGTGTCGACACTCGTAAGCGATAATTCGAAGCGTTTTAATATTTTTATCTTGACTTACGCCACGCTGAGAATATAGGTGGGAAATAAGATGACACGATCTCCGATAGGTAAAATGAAAAGAACAAGTTTTTCGTGAAAATGAAACGACTAGGATGTAAACTCATGGGAGATATTCGAAGAAGAAAAAAAGTTGACGGTATATCACGGGAGTTTTTATATTAAAATCCAGGCCACGATATTGGAGGCCCAGCCTCTGAAGATATTACGAAAGCCGGTTGCATTTAATATACGTTATGGCGGTTTCTAGACGCCAATTGAAAATACGTCTTTTAGATATTGTACGTATGTACATACATACGTCGTCATGCGTTGAACGCGCGCGCACGCGAGTGGCATCGAGGAGCAAGTCGTGTATAGCGCTAAACCTCGTAATTGGAAACTATTACGCTATTCCGTTGCGTATTGCACGTTGGAGAAAGAGAAAAAAGAAGAAGAAGAGGAAAGATGGAGTATGCACACGTGTGTGTGTGTGTGTGTGTGCGCGTGTGCGCGCGCGCGAGAGAGAGAGAGAGAGAGAGAGAGAAATAGTAAGACGGGATAAAAGATATCGAGTTCTCGACGAACCCTAGGACCGGTCTCTTATTCACTCAAAGCGAGTGGAATAGGCAACGGTAGTGCTAGCTTACGGTCGTGTTTGAATCTGACCTAACTCCTTTGTTTAGTCTAATTCTCGTCTAGGAACTCTTATGTTCGGCACTGAATGAATACGCCGTTTTGCTGTTCCCTTTCTTTCCCTTCTCTCTGCTGGCACTGAAAGTCAGGCCAAACCCTGTTCAAGCTAAATAAATAAGCGAGCTTAACTAGACTGCCTCGATAATGCCGTCGATATATGTATAATACATACGTATGTTTTATAATAATTTTTCTTTGTCTTTCTCTCTCTCTCTCTCTCTCTCTCTCTCGTACATGCGCATACCATCGTAGGATTTAATCCGGTATATTAAATTTAAACAACCGTTCGTTCGGTACCTAAAAAAACTATATTTAAAAAAAATCTGTTCTCCATTCATCGTACCTGTTCGTTCTTGATTATTTTCTAACGTCATCGTTACGTTCAATTAACTTATACGCAATGGGATTTCACATCCGGTAATTGATTAACACCTCGTGTAAGATAGTACATATTAGGTATACGTATACCATGCTCTGACGTAAGCTTAACTTCTCGCGTTACCGATATATACTTCCGCGAAAAGTACGTTTAATAATAACGGAGCCGCGTATAATGCAATTAACGTGATTACCTGTGAGCGTGGTGCACGAAGCAAACGACCGACGGCTTCGCTAAACTCCACATCGTCGTGGCTTTGCGGTATTCCAGCGCGCTTCCGCTTCGCCTCATTTTCATTAGCGCGAGCGTGCCCCGTAACTTTTACCGAATTTTATTATGTGCGAAAATAACAAGCAGATATCAACGCGCGTTTACTTAATTTCGTAACGTATCGATCTTCTCCTTGCATGTTTCTCATTATATCAACGAGTTTCAAGACTTTCACGTATTTTCTGGTACACACACGCGATCCTAAGATGCTTACCGGGAAATATGAACGACTCCGCTGCTGCTACTACAGGCTATCGTGTGTGGTAAGGTACGCGTACGACCAAGAAAGTGTGTACCGTTATTGCGATAAAGAGGCCATAACGAATTTAGAATAACTATAGGAAATTATGCTCTTATCCTTCGATATCGTACATTGTACTACATTTAACGGGCGGAGTTGTACATACTTCTATATTATACGTGAGCATTCGTATAATTAGTATACACAACTAAAAATATTCAGAATCCCAGAGATTACTCGTACTTAGTTCTATTTGGAGTATATCGAAAATTCTAAAATACGAAAAGTCTTTTCAGTGAAAAATTCGATATCAGTTGTATATTGAAAAATTCTTCGTAGAAATATTCAAATTTCGTCTCTAGTGAACGAAGAAGATCCTGCAAAAGCCGGGACGCGATATAATATATTCATTGTACCTTATATCGCAAGTCTGTCCGTTGCACTTCACGAGGAGTAAAGCACAAAATCTTTATCGTGGCGTGGAGTAAACGCCGACAAAGCGGTTCTTATCTCCGTGCATACACGCGACGACGACGACGACGACGACGACGACGACGACGAAAAGATGGAGTCGTGTATTCGAAAGAGTTTCTCTCTCCTCGGTGTGTGTTCATTCGCACCGTAGTAAGTTCGTACTTATCCTCGCGAAAATGTTAGTCGGATGATCATCGATAACACGACACTGTTCTTCTTCTTGCGTAGTAGGTACTGACGACATCGTTAAATGGAGTAATTAAACTTTCTCGCGAACATTTTCGCGTTCCAAGAAAAAGCAATTGTCGCGATGAACAGGCTTCTCGGTTCAATTAGAACCTTGCTTCTAACAAATTTTCATAGATTTTAGCAGTGAAATTAGGACGCTATAAATGCATAGTTCTCCCCCCCCC
>JAIFRP010004402.1:531645-544584 GCA_032403825.1 Odynerus spinipes
CTCTCTCTCTCTCTCTCTCGCGCGCGCGCGCGCGCGCTCCTTCAATGTATGCCTCGATCTTACGGTGCTCTTGCCACGAAATCCTCGACGAGTTTTCATTCTAAGCGAGACGATTTTTCGACGAGATCGTTTTTGCTCGAATCGTATCTCGATTTGTATTATGCGTTTATCGAATTTCCTCGAAAGATTTAGATATTAAGAACGGTGCATTTAATTATGCATATTATATCTTCGCTCGAAAACATCACCTGGATGAGATACGTACTTTTCGTATATAGAACGCACGGCACATCGCTCATGGTTGCGCATGAATGGCACGACTGTGGGAAGGATTTCCATTGCGGCACACTCATCAAAAGAATATACATAATTAACGTCAATTTGCATTGGCCCGTTCTCATTTCGCGATGTGCACTAATAGCGGTGTTACTTCATCGGGAATCAATTAATACGAGCGATGTACCTATTGATTATAAAAATTCATTAGACTTTTTACGAAAGTCATAGATTCTGATGTCTGGCAGAAATTTGATGCTGACATTTTCTATAGTGTTTTCCAAATGCTTTTTATAGAATGTAGTAGGTACCTATAGGTATGTAAAGTATTCTGGACAACATAACTAAAATATTACATAGAATAGGTATATCACTTCATAGTTTTATCGACAGGTTTTCGACGAATTTTCTGAGATACTTTTGTTGTCGCATCTCAAAGCAATCAGAAGAATCTCCAAAGAAGAAGAAGAAGAAGAAGAAGAAGACGACGACGAAGCGTAGGTTTCTTATAAAACACGCGCACAACTGTCTACGCGTCACCTTGAAATCGAGACCCGCATTATGCAGGTCGCCGCTACTTGGCCCTGTGTATCTCGCATTGCTGCGTTATTCCCACCCACGCGTGTGCACGCACACGCATTCGTCTTGGGTGTCACGAGTCTCTTTCTCTCTCGACTTCTACTGTATGCGATACGTACGTACCAGGCGAATCGGTAAAAATGTTTTGTCTTTTCTCGAATGAACGAGTTCGAGAACCACGAAGAGATCGACACCTGTCCCTTTTTAAATACGAAAGCCCACGCGATCCTCCATTATTCCGCGTGCATAATTTTTCTCGGAGGAGATTCGTTTAAATGGCGAATCGTTTATTAGGAACTTTCAAGATTCAAAGGACACACACGCGTCTTTTTAATAGATTTGTATTTAAAGGTGGGGTTTCCAAATAAACAGACTCGGGTAAATTAAATAAATGTTATTTTATTTCTTTAGCTACTTGTATCTACGAGTATACAAAAACAATGATCTTTTAAATTTAAGAACACAAATTGTAACACAATTTATAATGATTATACTATACTATTTTATTATATTTCATTTCACAAGCTTCAATACAAAAAACACTTGTTAGAAAAATTAGCGTAAATTCATTACCATATACGATTCGCTTAATCTCGTTCCGCGATCATTTCCCAAACTCTCTATTTCGAACTACCAAAATGAACGAAGACACAGAGAACGAGAATTCTATCCGGGTCGATGCTAATCACCGACAAATGTCGATGGGTTCGCACAAAGGGTCAGACCGGAAGGCATCGGCGTTATCGTTGGACGAGCTTCCGTCGAAGGGTCGCGTTTGCAACGAGCGCAGGTTGTGGCAAAGTGACGGCGCTGGAATGCGTGGAATGTGCAACGGGCTTCTCGACGAGCGCTCTTGGCCACGGTCATTCGTGCCAAATACCATCGAGGGCCCGATCCCTCTTCGCGCTCGTCGTTTCACCAACGGTCGCTCATCGTCATCGTCATCGTCATCGTCATCGTCATCGTCATTCTCGTACGTATGATACGCGTATTCGAGAATACCCCGACGAGGGGGAGACTTTTGCGACGATGGATTCCTCGTGCCAAAGGGCAGAGGCCTTTCGATCTCATCGTATTTCGAATCGAACGGATTAATCATTCTTGACGTTAGAACGATTAGAATCTGTATAAATTATTAGAGATATAATATGAGTTAAATTAATCTGAACGGACCGCTGAAAATGTATGAACCTCCGTCGTCTTTTTAAAAAAATGATTACTTATTAACACGTATCGAAGCCAGGGCAGTCACCGGTTAAGCATGTCGATTGGCATAAGTGCTCCCCGTAAGCTCGACGCATCGTTGATTCGTCAACATCACCGTACATACATACCTACTAATTACGCGTGCGCTAGTCAGGAATACCGGTACGAAGTTAACAATGGGCATGCCCATTTAACCTATGCGTTTGGCGAGGCGACCAACGGTACGGGGCTTAAATCGAATGGTCAACCTTGTGACTACTACGTGTGTCGGTGTTCGTGTCCGTGTGTCGAGAAAAAGAGAAAGACAAAGATAGCAGGTGCATACGAGACGAGTGTGGGTTCACGCACGCGCGTATACGCGCGCATAAAGATAGCCACCGCAGCATTTCGTATTACAGAGACAACAATAAATGCTCTCTCGTTCCGTTCACCTTCGGCCTGAATCTGGAACGAAACTAATTAACGTTCTCTCGGAGACAGAGATCCAGACGCGGCGCCATACCGCGTCCGTCAGTCCGCCAATTTCGATCTTATGTTTTTCATATCTTTGGTAGAATTATTTTTGACTATTTGATAAAAGAAAAATATTGAAAATTAACACAATGTACGCCAGTCCAATGTTGGATTCTGAAAACCTGCGTGTAAGTGGCTATCGTTACTTGTTTACGGGGTATAGTAATTTGAAAGAGGATATATTAAAAATTTTTTACATTTTTTTGATATATTAAAAAGATATATTATATTTTAGTGTTTGATCGCCATATGCAGCTTATCAAAAATCGAACATCCGTCAAAAGTGAATTTGTAATTTATAAACAACAATGCAGGGTCGGTGTGCAATGTGTTGAAATAAGCAAACCTGTTGTCTTATCCACGTTGTAAACTATAACGCGATAATCGGTGATTGTATGTACATACATACATACAGGACACGATTGGACGATACACGTACCGCGATTGGATCATCGTTGAAAGCGTGAATCAATGAAATCAGCATGATTCATCCCACACGGATTCGTTCGTTCGATCGTGAACATTGCCGTACGTAGGTATGTATGTACATACCTACATACCTACCTACTCATACGCGCGTCGTATCTACTCTTGGTAATAATTTAAAGTCGGCGCCGCTTTATCGGATCGTGCTTGATGCATCGTAATTTTGTTTTGACACAACCGTAAGGAATCCCGAAGAAACAAGATCGGCTTCCCCGTCGGTGTACCCGTCGCGTCGTCGACGTGCTCGTTTCTCGGTATGAATGAACTCACACGCGTACGTAGTGGTGCCTACCTTTGAGACGTAGGTAGTACATACATACACCGAGTGGCACATGTGGACGCGAAGGGCTCTAATATTTAATTAGCCGTTCCACTTTGCGCTCGTTTAAAGGAACTTCGTTTTGTGTAGAGAGTTAGAGAAGGCCTAGCGACTAATTGCCCGTTTATTACGATCGCGCCAAATGGAACGCGTCTTTGCACGTACACCGGAAAAAAGAAATTCAAGTTCTACATTTTCTAACATTAATCTTAATGATCTCGGTATGCATAATTATCGGTTAATGAGCGCACACGGAGGAAATGCTAATTGCAAGATTCTAAACGCGAAGTTAATAATGCTTTATCTTTTCTTCGTATTTTACAGAATGACGAAATGATCGCGAGCCTGCCGATAAATAGCGGCGGCAGTGGAGGGCCGGTGAGCCGCGTGGGTCGTGGACTGGCCCTTCACAGATCCAACTCGAGTTTAGAGTTACCCCATAGTCCAGATCCTGCATCGCGGGTGCCAGAGACTCCCCTTAGAAGGGAGTATGGATCTCACGGTAAGTTTTATCAAAAGTTGACCACATTTGTAATAAAAACGCATCGTAGGTATACCTACCTATTAAACACTAGGGCACAATTTTGTTTCCATGTAAAATATTGCATCAATCGATGTAGGTATGTATTCTGATGGAGATACAGAGCCCGTGTATAGATAAATAAATAAATAAATAAATAAATAAATAAATAACAATAATAATCGTTTACATCAACAGGTAGCATCGACGTAGTAGCGCAGTCGGTCGCGGTCGGCGAGAACATCTTTGCGATGCTCCAAGATTTTCGGCCGCCCGATCAGCGGAATCTGGTTAACGTCGAATATCTTAGACGCGTACAGGACGGTCAATCGACGCACGACACGGACGAAGTTTGCGGGCCAACCGGAAGCGGTTCCAGTCCGAAATTACGCTTGAAACTTAACAGATTCTGGGGTGGGAAGTCTCCACGCGCGATGGAAGAAACTTGCAGTAGTCCGGTGGTCTCGGCCGATGTGGAGGAACGACATCGTAGACGAGCGTTCGCTCATTACGATTGCCAATCGCTCACGGCCAATCTTGGCTACGCTGCGAAGCTTCGAGGTATTCTTCTAGCGAGAAGAAGAAACACGGCGACCGGCGCCTCGGCTGCTAGCGCGTTACGAGCTTCCACTCCTGATGAGACTCCCGAAGAGGATGCCGGAGATGGCAAGGGTAAGAAAAAGTTGCATTTTAAGTGCGAAACTGGAACTACTATATTACTTTCATGATTTAATATCGTAACAATACGTAAAACTTCGATATGAAGTTTGATACGAAGTTAACGGTTATTAGAAATTTAATAATTAATCGTACACTCCACATATAGGTATGTACCTACATATCTACACACATTAAGAGTAGGTATATAATAATATTGGAACTTTAATTATTATAATATAATAGGTAAATCAGTGTATCGGTCGTATAGAAAATAAATGGCCACTTTTACTTGGATAAAATATAAAAAATACATTTAGCTCTTGTATAGGAAACTTTATCACGTGGTACAGATAGCGAGAATAAGGTGCCCTCGTTAATTGTTTTAAGAAATAATAATAAATTATAATTAGATATACCTTATAGGTACCTAGATATCATATCTTCTATCTCGTTTATTTGCATCAAGTGTTGCAATGACAGTGAAAGAGGAATAATATTAAATGGTTGGTTGGCGCAACAGGCAACGACCTTTTGGAATCGTGTTCCTTCTTCCGGAATGAGATTGGCGGAGAAGGGGAACGCGAGGTTGGCCTTACCCGCTGCCCACACGTCAACGGAGTTCATAGGCCAGCGTTGTCCTACGGTGTCTCGGTTTTGGAGCCTCTACCCGGTGAAACGTTATGGAAACACACATGTCCGGTACAGAAGCGGCCACTTCCGATCGAGAGCGTGGACGAGGGTGCTCATTATTATCGGAAATACTTCTTAGGTAACGTTATAACGTACATACAATATGTACATATTACGTTTAACGTTTAACCGGCCGGCCGACCGACAAAACATTAATATCTATGCATATTTTATCGTGTAAAAATACGTAAGCACTTTAATCTTTTTATTATTGTAAATAAATATAATGTAATATTATTTTACCCAAATTAGATAAGGAAATAAGGGCACGTTATATTTTTAAAACGAAAGTAAATAGGTACCTACCTATATATTTTTTTAGTTTAAATTACTTACTATAAATTTTGCGGCCGTACTTAAAATTTACTCTGAAAGAGTCGGCCGGTTAAGTGTTATCATCAACATTCTTTTCATCGTGATCGTTTATAATATTATTTGTACGAATATTTAGGCCGTGAACATCAGAATTGGTTTGGTATGGACGAACAATTAGGCCCAGTCGCCATCAGCATCCGCAAAGATGTGAATCAGTATCGAATAATCGTAAGAACCTCGGAACTACTAACGCTACGGGGTTCAGTACCAGAAGAGGCACTGGGCATAAGGCCCCAAGGTAGAGTACCTACGAGGGAACTCTTGGAGTTAGTCGCACCGGAAGTACAATTAGGCTGCCTGAGACTCGGGACAGCCCCTGCCGACGAAGCCGTCGCTAGGTTGGACGAACAGGGTCTCTCTAGCAGGTACAAGGTCGGAGTGCTATACTGTAGATCGGGTCAAAGAACGGAAGAGGAGATGTATAACAATCAGCACGCTGGTCCAGCGTTTCTCGAATTTCTCGATACTATCGGTAAGCTACGTTGTTTTACGTACGTCATTTGTTATTTGAAAAAATTTGGAACTTTTTCATTCGAATATTCGCGAAGTTTATTTGAATTTCGTGTGTTGAGTTTTTTCAATCGAGATCAGCTCGTGAAAATCAGATCGTGAAAATTGGAGGTACCTAGGTAGGTACCTAGGTAGGTACCTATACATGTATGTATGTATGTATGTATGTATGTACCTACCTAGTAAAAGATCGCTGAAACTTAGATCGCGAATGGTAGTATGTACCTACCTCTTTAAGACAGTTACCGCGAAAAAATGAATGGAACGGACGGTGACCCATATAAATTCTTGGAAAAGCACTCGACGAGACGCAGCGGCGAGATCGCGTTGGCAAAAAAGTCGGTGGTTCATTCGAAGCTCGGGCGCGGTGTAAAAAGTGCTCTAGCGCAGGTGTCCTCGACGGATTTCCGAGAATTAACCGAAACTAAGGTGGTCGATCCTTAAAAAAAAGGGAGATGCGTCTCTTTAAAAGAAGCGTCACGCTATCTCATTGTCAGCGATCTTAAAGAGCGCGACATTAAATACTTTCCATTGATTGAAAATTTTATTCGCCAATTTATGTACCTAGTTATGAAGCAAAATAGTACCTATATAAAATTTGTACAATAAAAATTTATAGTAGGTACGCACATATAATAAATTTGAAAGAAAATGAAACGTGACATTTGAATTTACATTTAGCATGATGATATATCGTTAAAATTTAGGCCAAAGAATAAGGCTGCGAGGATTCGAGGGTTACAAAGCTGGTTTGGACACGCGAACGGACTCGACGGGTACTCACGCGGTAGCTGCTACTCATCGAGGAGCGGAAGTGACGTTCCACGTGTCGACGATGCTACCTTTTACACCGAATAACCGGCAGCAGCTGTTGAGGAAAAGACATATCGGGAACGACATAGTGACTATAGTCTTTCAGGTAAAGCAAACGAGACACGAGATCGACTCGACCGCGACAATGTCCACCAAATACCTATGTACCTACCTAGTATGTTCCTTTCGGGGAACCTTCATATTTAGTTGTTTCTTCCTTTTTCCCCATCGTTAATCCTTTCGACCGGTCCACAGGAACCCGGGGCATTACCGTTCAGTCCACGAAGAATACGCTCGCAATTCCAGCACGTGTTCATCGTCGTGAAAGCCATTAATCCTTGCACGGACAATACGCAATACAGCGTGGCTGTGTCCAGAAGCAAAGAGGTGCCTATTTTCGGGCCACCTGTTCCACCGGGAGCAACCTTTACAAAGGGGAAAGCTTTCGCGGACTTCATTCTAGCGAAAGTAATTAATGCCGAGAATGCGGCGCACAGGTAATAACCAGCTTCCTACGTACCACGTATCTACGAACGTTTCAACGATCTTCTTTCTCTATCATGGTAGAAATACATATAATCCGTATCCTTTTCCAGGTCGGAAAAGTTTGCGACAATGGCGACGAGAACGAGGCAAGAGTATTTGAAGGATTTGGCGACGAATTACTCGTCCGCCACGGTCGTTGACACCGGTCAAAAGTTTTGTACGTTTTTTTATATTAAATTCTTTCTTCCGTATATCTCGTATAAGACTTGATGCATTCGTTATTTCTTCGTTTCTTCATTTTCTTCTTTTTCGTCTATTTTTGTTTATTTATTTATTTATTTATTTATTTATTTATTTATGGGTTTGTTTGTTTGAACAGCAGCAATGCTATCCTTCAGTAGTAAAAAGAAGACAAACGTGAGACCGAGACTATCCTGTGACGCATCCCAGCGCGGTGCAATCTGTTGGCAGGTCATTCTGGAGGATAGCAATCAGAACACCGATTGCTATCTCGGCATAAGCATCGACACGATCGTACTGATCGAGGAACACTCGCGACAAATCGTCTTCGTGACACCTTGCGTCAGCGTACTCGGCTGGCACGCTCAGACCAATAGGTGAGAGACCAATTTCTAACTTCTTATTCTATTTTATATAATTTATTATCGAACGATACGAGGAGAAATTGCATTTTATTACGATCTTAACTTATCCATCCCGATTAAGGTTAACACGATTGAATTGGAGATTGGAATTTATTAATGATCGAACACGACCCTTCTTGGAATTTGCGTAACGTTCGACAACAATTAATGACGTTCCTTCGCAGCTTACGGCTGTATTATCATCAAGGCGAGTGCATAACGATCCACGTGCGCGGCGATTACGGGGAACGCGACGAGCTGATGGAAATAGTCGCGAGATTGCGAGCGGTGACGCAAGGAGCACCGGCCTCGGAACTTTCGTTGAAAAGAAACAGCCTCGGACAATTGGGTTTCCACGTGCAGCCGGACGGTGTGGTGACTCAAGTCGAAGCTATGGGACTTTCCTGGCAGGCTGGCCTACGACAAGGCTCGAGATTGGTTGAAATTTGTAAGGTTGCGGTATCGACGTTGAGCCACGATCAGATGATCGATCTTCTGAAGACCAGCGCGCAGGTTACGGTTACCGTGATACCACCAACAAACGACGGCAACCCCAGAAGGTAATTTCTTAATGAAAATTAATAAATCTCGATGAGGAGAACGTTGCGAGTTCTAATATTAATCTTTTGCCGTGACAACAGAGGCTGCCCGCTACAAAATTGCCAACATCTGTCGAACAATTACGAGGGTGATTACGAAAACGTAACGAGTCTGGACAACACGCCGACCCAACAGATCGCGATGTCGCATCAGAGACGATACGATCGATCCTTTAGCCCACCTAGGTCTAGTAACAGCTCTGGTTATGGAACTGGATCGAGCTCGAGATCGTTTAACGATCCTAGATTTCCATTGGAGGGAACCATGACGAGTAGTAGTAGCGGGCACAGTAGTACCGACGATCGTTGGTGAGTAAAATTAGAAAGAAAGCAAAGCCGACGGATCGATTGTGACAAAATTTTCATTTTGCCATTTCTATCTTTATCCTTCAGGTATGAATTATTGGAGCCACAGGATCAGGATAACAACGTCCACCGCCCGGACGGTACCCCGCCGCCACCACTGCCAGCAAGACAGAGTTATCAAGGTCTCACACCGAACAAATCGATCCCTACCCAGAAGAAAGACAAAGAGAGTCATTACGCTAGTAGCAAACAATTCGCTGACAACTCAAAGCTCCACAATCACGAGCACTACGGCAAGGAAAGTGGTTACGTGTCCACGAAAGTGATACAAGAGAACGCGAGACACGAGAACTATCAAAGACATCTGGAGAACGCTCATAGGAATCAGGATCACGTAACCTCGAATTACGTGAAACTGCAGAAAGAGAAGTACGAGATCAAGCAGGAAAATCTCTACGCCTCGCAGAGAGACCTCCTTAAGAACGATTATCAGCATCACTCGACTCATCAGAAGCTCAATGCTTCTAACTCCTTGCCATTGGCGCAAAATGTAAGTTACAGTCTACCGAAGTCAGCGAGCAACAACAATCTCATTAGACACAGCGAGTTCGATCAGACAGCTTCGAAATACGAGTACGAGAATAAAGCTGACAGGACGTCGTCGAGGTACGAGATCCAAGAAGAGAAACAACCGGATCGAAACACGAATAAGTACGACCTGGAAACCCGTAACGACATACGTAACGAGAAACGTGCCACGATAGGCTACGAGTTTCCAGAAGACACCTACGAAAAAAGGAACAGCAAGTACGACATCGAGATCACCAAGTACGACTTGGAGGCCGTTCAACAGAATAACGATAGAAAACATAACAACAATGAGAGTAACGATCGCAATCGGGAACCAATCAGGTACGAAATGCCGCACGAGTTCAAAGTCGGTGAGAAAGTGACCTGTTTAAAGACCACCATGTCCGAGCGACCGGTTCCACATAAAGTAAATGTCGAGTACAGACAAACGAGAGATTTTGCCGCGAGTCTGCCACCGGAAGTTAGGATCCCTGAAAGTAATTGCATCGAGGTGACGACTCTACCTAGCGAAGATGAATTATCGAACGGTTCCGGTAGCATCTCGCCAAGATTGAGAAGAGCGAACAAGCATCGAGGTGGAAATCTGACGCCTTCGAGCGGGAGCTCGAGGAATCAAAGTCCTCGGCCAAAACCAGGAGTCAGGAATTCTCATCGAAACTCTGCGAATCTTACATCTAGCACTTTGCAGGAGGATTTAATGAAGCTAATCAATCCTGATTACATAGCGGACGATAATCAGCTGACTAATAATAATATATCGAATAATATTATGAGCACGAATCAAAGCTCAAATAAGATGAATAACAATTTACTGGAGATTCAGAATAGATGCAGATCCAGGGAGAATCTTTGTGGTAACGGTGCTTCGACGTTGAGTGTCTTGCCTGCTAATGGACAGGATAATGGTAATAATGGTTCCGAAGTTATTTTAACTATGGCTAGACCAGCTACCGTTATCTCCAATGCTAGTACGGCGTCTAGTCCTGCGCCAAGTGAAAATAAATTGTCCAAGGAAGAAAGGTATGATAAAATCGATTAAATATAGTTTAGTGTACTATTTAAAGAATATTTAATCTATATTCGTAGATTATCACCACGCGTAACAAAATCACCCCACTCGATGTCCAAACCCACGAACAACTTAACATCCATCAAGGACACGAAAACCCATGCGGATGGTGATGTCGATTGTTGGCAGAATCATCACATTGATTCCAGTGGTAAAACGTCGAAGCAGCATCCACAGGAATGGACCGACGATAGGATCATCGATGGCTGCAATACCATCGCGTGAGTACACTATCTTCGATCGATCATCAACAAACAATTTTGAAGGGAAAACGTTTAACGGACGTGGTTTTTTTTATTGTATTTTTAGAAATTCTGTCTCCGACTTGCAATCCCATCTTTCGACTCTCGAATTGAGAGTAGCTAGGGAAACGCGACGTCGTCTCTCATTGGAAGACGAAGTTCGTCGTTTGAGAGACGAGAATCGACGCTTGCAAGACGAGAGCCACGCCGCTGCTCAGCAACTTCGACGCTTCACCGAGTGGTTCTTTCAAACGATAGATCATCAGTAAAAAAGAAAAAATTATCGTCCAACGCGTCATCAGCTCTTTCGATCAAATTCGATCGGATGTTATTTTTTTTGTTTTTGCTTTTGTTTCTTCTCGATACATACCCACGTGTTTCCCTTTTAATCGTGACATTCGAACTATAAAGAGCATAATGATCGATCTTAAGCGCAGTATTAACGAGCATCGTCCCACGTGGATGACGTACGATGTATTCGGAATCTTAATTTAGTATGTATGTACACGTACATAGGTAGATATATGTATGTACGTGCGTTTGAAAAAGTCAAGAAGTTTTCCCACCTGCGTGTATCATATTAGACTCTTTAGATTAATATTAGTTATTGTAAAATATGTTACCACCATACTATTCTTGGAGAATATATTGCCGAGTGCGTTCTTAATACGCTTAGAAAAAGGAATATTGTATTAAGGATAGTGAGGGAGAGAGAAAAGATACAAATATTCGGCAAAGATAACAGAGAAAGAGAGAGAGAGAGAGAGAGAGAGAGAGAGTGCGCGTTGCTTGCTTTCGAGGCGTACGCTAATAATAATTAATAATAGATATCTTAAACGTCACATTGCTAAAAGGGTGACCAAAAGACCAAATATTCCTAGTTTATAAAGGATTCACCGTTATTGAAAAACTGTAATTTATTACATATTTTATATACCCCTTTTTACATTTTAAAAACTTACGTATCTAATTAAATCACGCAAACTAAAGAGAAAAATGCATCCTCCCCCCTCCAAGAGTCGCGCGAATATATCATGTGAAATAACGCTTATGAAACATTCATAAGGATAATCAACGTGTATTTCCCATTTTCATTTTATTTTTCCTTTTTCCCTGCGTGATCATTCTATAATCCTTCACGAGATTAACGAGATCTTACGAACACGTTTTTCTTTGTAACGTACGGAAACGAGGTTCATCCAAAAAAGTAATCTATAAGTCACTGAATAAAAATCAGTACGTATTCAAGAAACAAAGGGTCTTCTTTTTTCAACCAGAAAGAAATAGACAAGGTGCCTTTTTTTAACAAGGACGAAATAGGAAAAGAATAGAAGAGGACGAAGACGAAGAAGAAAGGTAAAAATAAAAGAATTTACTTAGTAACCGCACCACGATTAGAATAAAATAGTTTATTGTAATCCACAGAAAAAACAAGACATTTCGACGATGCCTTAAAACTTACTGTACTGTCAGTCTACAATAGCTGCGTTTACATTTTCTTGTTCCGTTCGTGAAACAAATCATCGCGAATGATGATTCGTCCCATACGTGCATACCAAACACGGAATATAATCGACGCGAGTAATCATTAATAATAATGTACTCCTCTCTTTCCTTTTTTAAGTTTTTGATCGTTTCCAGATGATTAGATTTAAAAGTCATTGATTCCTCGCCGATCGTTTAAAAAGAAAGCAGAGAACAAATTATTCTCGCGCGATCTTCCAAGTCGATAACGATACTTATTAATTTACAGTTTATGTTCTGATCTCTTATTTTGCCTTATTTTTTCACATATTTTCTCTTCAATTGAAAATACGCAAGTAATATGCAATAGTCTTGGATTCGATGAGAGTGAGAAAGAGAAAATCAACGTAAAAACGCTTTCGTCATTAAGTTATTTATTAACTAATAGCGATCGGTGAGCGCGCAAAATACTGTTCCAATTCTCTAATTTTAACTTCATTCAATCACTCCTTTTCAAGTGCACAGATCCAAATCAGTATTTTACACACCTCTTTTCTTTCTCCATACTTTTAAGTATCGCCAATATATATA
>JAIFRP010004402.1:564277-596134 GCA_032403825.1 Odynerus spinipes
TATAATTATACATGATAGCTAAACACAAAGTTATAATATCATATGTAATTTATAATCTGTATCAAAGAAATCAACTAAGATAATACAACTATGTCAAGAAATGTGTTGTCTTAGAAAGTTTTATGATTTTCATAAAAAATATATGCGTATTTAAAAATAAACGCACATAGTTTGCATAAAATTTCAATTTACATAAATTGGGAACCATCTGCATGTTTCAGCATTTCATATACACAACAATCTATATATTCTTTCATTACGAATTGTTACATATTTTTTGAGTTATTCTATAGAAACATCTGTATCAATATCAAATCCCTGTAATATGTTCAATCAGTAATGTTAGAAAATAATTGTGCAAATCTTTAATGCTACTGCATAATAAAATTTTAGAAAATGACATACAAAACTAATGAAAATATATGACTTAATTTTTGCAGAACCTTGATTTTTTTTATAACACAGTATTTTAATTTTATTCAATTTTTATTTTGTGCATAAAATAAAAATGACATATGTGGTAAATCTATGTGAAATCCATGTGGAATCATCCCAATGTGAGCAAGTAAAAATGTAAATAATTAAACTGTTAACAAAATTCAAAAAATGTTATATACATATATACCTGTAGTTAAAAATATATGTCAGATCGGAAAATAATTTAAAAATCATATTTATATACTCAGGTATATACCCTTTCTTTATTAGTTTTCACAATGTTTTGTTTATACCTATATTAATGTGATACACAGTAACAGAATGCTGTATTAATAACAGTTATATCAATAACATCATAATAATATCTATTTGAAATAATTTTAGCACAAAACACAGATTTTTTAAATCTTGTAATGTTACGAAACATACATATTATCCACTATGCAACCATTATTCTAATAAAATAATACATATAATATTGAACACAAATACATATTTTTATTATATTTCTTGTATTAAATCTCTTTATACATCGTTATGAAAATTAAATAAAATATTTGGTTTCTTTACTTTTGTGTGTGTGTGTGTGCGTGCGCGCGCGCAGAGGCATATGCCATGTAAATATAGATTTGAATAAAAATAAACATATTATTACAATGCATAACTATTTATAAGAATAACAAAAACGCTGGATACAAGAAATAGTTATCAAAGCATTAATAAATAAAAACTATCATATATATTTACTACACAGGTAAGTGACACAAGTATTAAATATATATATATATATAATTTTTATTTATGACAAATGCCCAAGATAAAGACTGTAGAAAATAGAGCAAATAATGTACCAATAAAAGATACAAATATTTTTACTTTGGTAATAAATAATATCTTAAGCTTACATAACTATTGTTATTGCCAATTGCATAACCACTTATTAGTTGGTTATTAATAATATTATTTAGAATTCTTATACTTTCAAAATATCTTGCAAAAAAAATTAAGGTGAACAGTGATGTACCATATATATTTAGTAAGTATGTTAATATTTTTCAAACTAAGTACTTGATGTTATAATCAAAATTATGTAGAAAAATAACTATTATGAAAATGTATTGTACGCTGTAAAATATTGTGCAGAAAAGTCATATATATTCTATCTGTCTGTCTCTCTCTCTCTCTCTCTCTCTCTCTCTCTCTCTCTCTCTCTCTCTCTCTCTGTCTGTCTGTGTGTGTGTGTGTGTGTATATATAATCTATGAAAGATAAGATAAGGTTGATTGTAAAAAAATTAACGTATATAAAACAAAAATAATTTAAAGTAAAGAAAATATTAATTTCCATATGTGTATTCTATTTGTACCAAAAAAATTATATTATTCAGTTATATTATTTAAAAGTATACTTAATAAATATATATGTTATTTCTGTTAAAAATATAATGCAAGCATAATAAAAATATAAGCATTATAGAATAGTAACTACATGTCATTTATCTACATGTATGAATTAAGATCTATACAAAAATATGCATCTTAAAAAGAACTTAAGAATAATAGCATCAAAAAAGTATATAATTAAAATCATAAAATTATTAGTATTTGCTTACATTCATTAAAACATACATCTTGGTGTCAACATGATTACAAATATAACGTGATGTATGTCGATACACTTATTTCTGGTACAATTAGCGCCAATGCTATGTACAGATACATGAAAAATAGCTGAGTGTTTAACATGACAACAGAGTATTGCTGTAATCAATATTTTAATGATACTTTGGAAACATTTCTAAAGTGTTAATTTATAAAAACATTATATAGGTTTTATATATTCTTGCAATTGTACAAAGATAAATAATTGCAATCTCCAAAGATGTATCGCTTATTTCTCGCCTCCAACGTTTTGTTAATCTATTTGACTGCTATTGTTTGTGGAGAAAAAATGCTGAAAAATGTTATATTTGATATAAGCTATCTAAATATTATATTGTATTCAACACTAAAATATTATGTGTGATTAACAATCAAATTGAGCTATGTTGTAACAATATTAGATTACAATCTGTTATATCTTCTTTTTACTCGAACTTCAGATATATCAACACCGTAAATATTTTCTTTTATTTATTTAAATAATAATAATAGTAACAGCTGTACAGTATATGTAATATGCATATAGCCACATATACATATGTTTATTTATTGTATGTTACAAATATTTTTGCTAATATCTTCATCTTTAGAAACATCTGTCGCATAACATAGGAACTTGATTGTACTGTAATCAGTATAACTTAGTTCAATATATCTGAAGTTCGAGTATAACCTTATCTAATCATCCGAACGCTGAAAATACCTAGTCTCGATGCGTTTGCAGAGATTCACAAGCATTGGGAAATTCTTAACAATATTTGCCAATATGTTGTTTGGAAGAGGCGTTGTAATAATTGTAAAAATGTGTCCAAAAACGAGGGCGTCCAATTCATTTGGCTTGCTAAACGATTAAGTAAATATATTATTAAAATATTAATTAAAAATATTATTAATGTAATATTAAAACTAACGAATAAAATTTATAACCATCAGGTTGTAGGAATAAATGCATATATTTACATGTGCATGTCTGTACGAATATCATTAGTATAGTACAATTACAATAAAAACATACAAATTAGTAATTTTGAAGAAAAACATTAATTACATTTATAAAACAAAAGAATCTTCTGATAATGGTGGAAGGGATTCAAGTGTATCTGAACTATCCCACAAAGAATCTTCTTTTAATGGATTTTCAATGATTTCAAAATCTCTTATAATCAAATCATCTTTAAATATTTCTTCCATACTTTGTTCTGATTTTGGTTTAAAGTAGGTATGATGGATTTTATAAATATGTTCCATAAGTCGAGGAAATGTATGGATAATCATATTAATTTCTTGTGTGGATGGATGGAAATGGAAGAGAGTAAGGGCATATATATGGCCATATACCAATGCATCAATTTCCGTGGGCCTTTTAAATTATATCTCAATGTTATAATTTTTCTATTTTCGTATACGTAATTAATAAAAAAAAAAAAAAAAATTAATAAAGCAGCTTTTAATTCATCTATACAAGTGACGTGAATTTTCAGTTTTTTAAAGGCAGAATTTTGTACTGAAGACTTTAATTAGTATTGAAATTAGTACTGAAGACTATATATATATATATACACGCGCGCGCGCGCGCATCTACACAATAAAGTACACACAAAAGCTGCTTTATTTATAAAGCATATAAAGATAAAAATCGTAAAGAGAAATTATATTTTTAATGTAAAATATATTCAAAATACTTACTTATCACCAAAAAAGTATTCTCTTCCATTCAATCTATTTGACAATATCATACAACAATCCTTAACATCCTTAAAGACTTTTTCCAAAGTCTTATTATACCAACCAAGTACATTAAGCCTTTTTATAACCTGCTTTCTCTTTTTCCAATTTAGATAATAATTTAGAGGCCAAGGATAAACACTTCCATGCCTTTGTTTAGTTACTTCTAATGTGGCTTCATCGACCCAACAAATGTAAAGTTCAGCATTTACAAAAACATTGTTGACTAATGAAATGTAAGCTTTCATATCTGATTTATCTGATGATTTTAAATGATTGGACAAATTTGTCCCTTTTCTTGCGATAAAAGATACTATGTTATCAAATTCAGATAGTACAAATGCACCACATTTAATGAAAGGTATGGAGCCATTTGGAGACATATATTCTGCATTCCTTCTTGGTTCTATTTGAAAGTCCAAATTACACATTTTGAGAAACGCTTGAACTGCAAGACAATTTGCATTGTCTGGCAGTAATATTTGCTCTACTTCGTACGGACAATATAATTGTATCAATTGAGGCCATGGCTCTTGAGCTGTAAATAGACAAAAAATATATAAAACTTTAACAGTAAGTATTATTAAAATTGTAAGTAATTAAAACCTTTTAATAGGAAGTTACACAAAAATCTAAGATTCATAGGGAAATTTATTATATGAGGTATAAAATACAGGAATACTTTTTTCCCGCAAAGTGAGGTTAGATCTTCAGAATGTAATTGAGATAATAATGAAAAAACGCTTAAAAGAGAATCTGGAAGTCACCTCCAAGTTCTAAAGTAGCCACATCTGCTGTTAATTCACCAGGCATATTGAATTTGAACATAATAAATAAATTTTAGTTACACTCTGTGTTGCTTTAATCGTGAAACCAAATGACAGAAGGTGATAAACGTATAGACGTAAATGATCGAATATTAGAATATTCAACTAGTTTCATTATACGTTATTGATAAGATAATTTAGATAAAGCCTCTTAGAATTAGAAATGAAGGTTTATTTTTAGTTTCTATTTATAATTTACACAGAATAATTTTTTATCTGCTTATAGATAATAAAATTATACGGTATTTATGGATTACCGTGGTTCGAATATTTAAAAGTAAATTATTCATAATAATAAAAAATTAAATAATAATTCTACATATTTCTTTCCTACTAATCATAAATGTTGGTATTTTTATTGGCAGAAAATGAAGTATATAATAATGTAACCATCGAAGAATCATCCTAAATTAAAATTATAATTGACTCGGTAATAAAAGAACTTTTGTTTGTCGACTTTTCTCGCGTATACCTTGAATTATAGAAATTCAAATTCATAAACCAAAAGATACTACATTCGTCAAATTTTTATCTTTTTCAATGATCCATCGAATGACGCGTTATTATCGACATCGGTCAATACTGCGCACGCCAAGTGCGCTACATTTAATGCGCTTTTAAGTATTGCACTGATACTTAACAATGATACGTATTGTTTCTTAAATTTGTATATAAAAATATAAAATTTAATGAAATATAACTAAAACGCATTAAAACATGACATTAAAGTAGTGGTTGTAAAAAATTTTTATACGGACATTTGATTAATTCAAATTTCTTAACATAGTAAAAAAAAAAAAACTATGTTTAAAATATTTTAATTATTCAATACTTATCACATTATTTGAATATTCGTTATTATAAAAAAAATCTTTAAAGTATTAGTAAAAAATAAAATATAGAAACATACATTGTCTATATGTCTTTATATATAAGCATACATTATAATATGTCAATCCATATATCCAATGTAATTAATAAGCCTCTTCATTACCCCAACATTTACCTATGTTATTTTTTTATGGTAACAATTCAATAGATTACATGGACAATAATAAAATTTTCATATTGGTTTTTTACACATTCCAAGCGCAGTTCTACGAGTGCCCGGAAGGCATTTTCTTTCAGGTGCACTGATTATTATAAAAGGCGCAATCTCATTTGGTGTACACTCAAGTTGAAAATTAGTTTCATTAACACCTAACACACCATTAGGAGCACAAGGACCACCAATTGTCCTAAGAGGATAACAAGTATTATTATATTGAACTAATCCATCTTCTAAACATGGATTCTTGACACATTGTGGAACAGCCTCCCCTTTAGGAAGAATCACATAGTGTTCCGGGGGACAAGGTCCTTGTCTATAAGCTTCATGGCATGAATCATTTAAAGGAAAGTATAAAAATCTTGGTCTACAATCACAAACCCAAGCAACGTCATTTCCAGTACCAGGATAGAGAAGCATATTTTTTGCACAGTGACCCGGTATTGAGACAGGAATGCGCTCTGTTATCTTAATAGAAAAATAATCCATATTTTAACTTTAATCATATAATTAGATTCTTGCAAGCACATTTCGTAATAATACATACCAATTGCTTATTACCACTCACATGAGATATTTCTTCATCATCTGGAAATAAGATATCCTGACAACAGATTGAATAACAGGATATAAAAAATGCACAGTTAAACAGTATCCACTTCATTTTAAATATCAACTTGTTATCCTATATAATTCCTAAAAGTAAGTCTATATCTTCTGTTGTGTTTTAATGAGCTTGAAAAAGCGCAACCTTCTAGTATATCAAGCCGGATATACAAAGTTCAATCACGGGACACACTAGCGCTACATACTTTATGTTGTTTTTTTTCTTTTTTTTTTTTCACGCTTCTCGTAGTTTATCGATGCTTGATTAGGTACTCCTGGTCAGCAAGGTCACGTAAAGTAATAAATTAACATGCGTCATTTTGAGTCAATGATCTTGGTTTTCTTTTCATTATCTTTACAATTGTTCTAATTTTGTAGAGTAAATAATTATCAGCTTGTAGGTACGTCATTCTGTTAAATGATCATTTCATTTTATTAACATATACTGTATTCAACAAATTTTGGAGATATGTAAAATTAATCGGGTCGTACAAATTATGGAATATCAAATAATAAATATTAAACAAAATATTCTTATTGTATGAATAATTATCATAAAACTAATAACGTACTTTTCAAAGTAAGTAACTACTTTTATCGCATTTAAAGATAAAGACTTGATGCAATTAAAATATATATGCTTCATATGTCTAAAAAGTAATACATTTTCTTTTAATATATAATTATTGATATTTATTTAAAAAAATTACTGTAAATATACAATAATGTACCGAAAACGCGGCAAGATTTAAATACTTAGAACTATACGTACTACTATACATGTCATATTCACCTTTAGTCTACATTTATATAAAATTTATATAAACATCTTCAGTTTGAGAATATTAAAACGAATGATTTTATTATTATTTATGAAAAGAACTTTATCGGATGTATATCAATATATTTTGATTTTAAATACAATAAGAGAAATATTTGATGAAGATTTACCGCCTTTTTTTAAACAACAAACGAAATATAACTATTATCAATATTAATTATTGTCATGTATTTGTATAATAAATTAAAATCTAGTCTATTTTATTTTATGTAAAATATGATTCATGATCTATAAAATTTTGAACATTATTAATAAATCTTGTAATTAAAATATCCAACCGGATACGAATTGGTAAGTTCTGCGCGAATCGTAGTGCGCCGTGACAGTCGTTGTCTTTTCCTTTCAAACAAGCCAAGATGTCGAAGAGAGGTAAGTTTCTTTGCGAGAAGAATGAAAATCCAATGAAATCAATCGTAAAAATACGCATCGGTATAAATGAAAACAAACGATGAGTGCCAATTTAGTGGAAATGTTCTGTGATATAAGAAGTTATCGCGTGAATTGTAATTTCGGTCAAAAAAAGCGGTCCTCGGGAAGGAACGAGTGCCATGTAGTTGTTTATGAATATATGATTTTAATGTGAGATTTTTATTCTTCAAGGACGTGGTGGTTCGGCTGGAGCTAAGTTTAGGATATCACTGGGTTTGCCAGTTGGTGCTGTCATTAACTGTGCCGACAATACCGGTACGTTATAAATTATTCTTAAAATCTTATCATAACCTCAAAAATTAGTTGTGTTCATCATTTGTAACACATGGTAGAGTCTGACTATTCTTACGCTACTAAATTTGTGTACGTACAATATAAACGTCCAGCTGTGGAATGTGATAAGTTATGTTTATTCTTTAAAAGCAAAATGTGTTAATTTTTAAATTTACAAAAAGATACATGGAATCAGCTACAAAATGTTATACTTTATATTATACAGCATGTACTTTTCTTTGTATACATAATGTCGTTAACAGAAACGTTTATAATATATACTATATATCTCTCTGTATGAATTTTGCTTCATAAAATAATAGAACATGTAAAAGAAATACGAGAATTATAAGTATAACGAGTATCATAAATGTATCATTAGAAATTTTTAAGTAACAAGTATTCAAAATGTATGTTTATTAATTTAATATTAGTTTAAGTATTACTTTTATGTGTGAATTCTTGCTAAAAACTAATAAATGCCTGTCATAGGTGCCAAAAACCTATATGTCATAGCAGTTCAAGGGATTAAAGGTAGATTGAACCGTCTACCAGCTGCTGGATCAGGAGATATGATCGTAGCCACCGTAAAGAAAGGAAAACCTGAGCTCAGAAAAAAGGGTAAACTTTTATGGTCTATTGAATCTATTATTAATCAACTATTACTAACAAATTTTTATACTCTGCTTTTATGTGTAATTTTAAACAGAATTTATATATAGTTTAAATATTCATATAAATATTTTACATAATTACAGTTATGCCTGCAGTGGTCATACGGCAACGGAAACCATTTAGGAGGAAGGACGGTGTATTTATATACTTTGAGGATAATGCAGGTGTTATTGTCAATAATAAAGGTGAAATGAAAGGATCAGCTATTACAGGACCTGTTGCGAAAGAATGTGCAGATTTATGGCCAAGAATTGCATCCAACGCTAGCAGTATTGCGTAAAACATCCTGTATAAATCTATTATCCTTAATAAAATAAATTGGGCATTTATCCTAAAAATCGTGTTTAATAGCTTCTCATGATTTTCTTAAAGTAGAATTTTCGTGGTGATTTTACGAAGCATTAAAAGTTTCTTAAAGAAAAATGCATGTCCTTTATATCTTTTTTAAGATTTTATTGTTTCATATCTATACTTTCTCATTACGATATAACAGTGAAAACAACGGGGGAGATCTTGTAGACCGTTAGGATGCAGATATGGAGGAATTAAATGCGTAAAGTAATAGGTAGGCAGAGGTACTACAAGATCTCGATCATCGCACGATAATCGTCACGGATTGATGGTGCCCTCGTACGTAAGAAAAGGAATAAACACACGCAGCATTTCTATTGGGCTGTATGCGAAAGATGATCGTTACGCATCAATAATTTTAATTGTCTTTCTAATCATGATCTTAAATATAAACGTTTTTCCTTCCCAATTGTTCTCTGTAGCGTGTGTCCCGCACGCTCAACGTTGGCCGCTTTACATCTGCGTACATACACGTTTTTATTAGTCACGCACGCACGCACGCACACACACACATGCATAGCAACGAATGCATCTCAACGCATCCCTAAGTACGATGCGGCTTACATTGAGATTCAAATTCGAAGATTGTCATCTATAATGAAGAATAAGAGAAACAAGAAGTAAAAACATAAGAATTGTGTCGAGAGAGCGAGAGTACTCGTTGTGCTCTCGTTAGTTTTCGTTGACTTTCTTGAACGCTCTCGACGTGCCAACGGGCATCGTCGTAAGACGGAGAGAAGAAACGACGCGGTGGTGGTGGCAGTAGTGTAGTGTAGTGTAGTGTCGTGTAGTAGTAGTGGTGTTTGGTCGTCTGACCGACTGGTCATCCTATATACCAAACCAGTACACCTCCGGACTCCGCCAGCTTTCCGCGCGTTGCGTTAAGAGTGCGTGTCGATCACAGAGAGATTAACATATGCCATTCCGTAGCGGGAATTTTGTCTCCAGCTTACGGATAGTAGAGGTAAAGCATACGTAGAGATAGATAGATAGGAGAGAGAGAGAGAGAGAGAGAGAGAGAGAGAGAGAGAGAGAGAGAGAAACGGAAAGGAGAGTGAACGACATGCTTTCTTCACACAACGTTCGCGCAAAGTGGTAGTAACGCGTGCACAACCCGAACGCGTGTCTCAAGTAAATCAAGAGTAGTACGAATAAGAGTTGACCTCACGCTCGAGTAGTGCCCCGAATTTTTTATCAATTTAAAGGCAAGCAAGTTAAATCTAGATTTCCCTAACCTAAATATTCTATCATCCCTGTCACGGTGAAAATGCACTCGAGATCTTGTTGCCGGTACCGGTGCCGCCGGTATTTTATCGGAATCGGCTTGTCCCTAGTAATATACATATAAGAGAGAAGAGAGAAAAGAGAGGGCGAGAGTGTGCTCGCATGAATCTTCTCTCTCCCCCCTCTCTCTTTCTCGTTCCACGCCGTTTTTTGACAGCTAAAAATACGATTTTTGACGGTGCGACCGAGCGACTATTTCGGTGACGATGACAACGCACTTTACCTACCTACGCATTTCCATCCGCTATCTTCTGCTCGTTATTATCCACCGCCTTGATAATACTTGGATAAGAAAATGCGCTTATTAGACGCTAAATGTGCTATTTAGACGATACTCATTTCGTGCCTTTTCCCTATGTATGTATGTACATACGTGCTATGTACTTTCACGAAATCGAATGATTTTACCAATTGGGATCAGGCACATTGTTTATATTGTGAACTCCGAGTGCAGCTCTTTTATGTTTTCTTCTACATATATTCTTTTACGGAAGTCGTGCGACTTGACGATTTTATTTCATTTTACAAATAAAATCTTCATCGATATCTTCTTAGAAGAAGTTCTTTTACCAGTTGTTAACGAACTCCTTCCACCGATAATCTGTACATTTTGTTTAATTATTCATTTCTTATCTGTATTTCTTTCACCGCAGGCACTGCATACATTTTACGCGGTCTACGCGATTTATCATTTTTATTTTTTATTAACATTATATTTTTCGATAATAGAGGCAATAAAATTTATCTTTGTTATGTTTAAGCTAGGAAAGAGATATAGAACAAAGAATTATCATTTAATCCCGATTAATTTTTCAGTTCAGCAACAAATAGACATTTAGTGAATAATTGTTTTCTATCAAAGCATAGCATTCGTATCAATTTGATATGACTTTTTGTATACATTCTATTACTATTATATCTACTACCTAATTTCTTTGTTATGTTTGTTACATAAGCTGGTTGTATACAAAAGTATATTTAATAAAAAGTTCTACTACCAGAGAATTTTTTGAGCACTCTATTTTGGTTTCTGTTACATTTGTCTCCATTAGTAGATGGCCTTATATAAAAACTTGGATTAATCATTGTTTAAATTTAGATTGACCAGCATGGTTGTTTTTTTTATTCATTTTTACCTAGACCACAAACATATTTTTGCCATTACAAACTTACTTTACTTTTTTACTTTAATTATTTTAATTACTTTAATTACTTTACTCAATTATGAACATATTCTTCTTTGAATAATATACAAACTGTGAGTAAGAGAAATTTTTACGAGCATGACTGCAGTGTACAAAATAACATTATATCTCTGTGTATTGTTTGTTTAGTACATACCTCATTGATCTAGATAGATACCTCGTGATCACATTTTTTTGAGTCATACTTTGTGATACAGTTTCAAGAATAAATTGCGTACTTATTTTAATTAATTGCCAATCACAATGGTAGTGAAACTGTCTGCCTTAATATAGCATGGTTTGAATATCTATCTAAATATGACTACAGTTTGGTATATAGTATTTGATATATATATGGTGTGTGTGTGTGTGTCTACACAATCTGTTGGAGGATATAAGGATATAAGGATTTTGATCAAGCTTACAAATACTTATTCCATGATGGTTTGGTTTAATAATTTGAAGATGAGTCCAATTGACCTAATAAGTCACTTATTGATTTCATTGACCAGCCTGTTAGATCTTTGCCGAAATATGTTCATGTTAAGTCATAAATTGAACTGCATAATTTAAACTATAAAGTAAAAAGTACTAATAATTAAAATGTTTTTAAAGTAATATAAGTATAAGACAATTATTCATATATTGTATATGAACTCTTGTCTTCAATACAGAATATGGGTGTAGTTCCGAAAAGCCCATACCTCCGATTGATCTGAATTTTTGTATAGACATGTATTTTGACTCGCTGATTACGAATATGATAGACAAAATACCCGCGAATTTTATTTTCAAAGTCAAAACTAGAAAAAATAGTTTTTTTAATGTTTATTGTAGTAAATATTGATCTTAGAGAAAAATGTTTCCTACAAAAGTTGTAGCCCATGAAAAAATTGACATTTTTTGTTGTATACATTTTTCGAGTAAAACTGGTCGTTTTTGAGAAAAATGGGAAATTGAACGCTGATCCTTTCGCGCAATTCATCGCTGATCTCAAAATTTTCTATCCCGGCAAAAGAAGCTAAATTGTCGTGTGCGTACGCGTGTGCGTGTGTGTGTCTATGCGCTGGGTTGTGGCTGGGTGTGTGGTCTGTTTAGGCTATGTTTGTATAAAAGAAAAAAACAAAGAACAAAAAAATGCAAAAACACAAAAAATTAAAAACCTAGAAAAATACAAAAAAAGAAAAAAAGATGCACTTTCAAGACCAAGCTTCAACCTTCCCGCGGTAAAGTGAGTAAGTAGATTATAATATCGATTATAATATCGAGTTGGCAAAATGTGCACATTTTGGAACATTATCCCATTTTTCTCAAAAAGGACTAGTTCTATACGAAAAATGTATCAACAAAAAATGTCGATCTTTTCATGGGCTACAACTTATGTAGGAAACATTTTTCTCCAAGATAAATATTTATTACAATAAACATAAAAAAAAAAATTTTTTCTAGTTTTAACCTTGAAAATGAAATTGCGGGTATTTTGTCTATCATATTCGTAATCAGCGAGTTAAAATACATGTCTATACAACAATTCAGATCAATCGGAGGTATGGGCTTTTCGGAACTTTATCCCAGAATATAAATGACTTTTATTATTTTTTCTATTTTTAATACAATCGATTACTAATATATTATTATGTATTTGTGTAAATTCATACTGATTATTATTATGATATCTCATTTTATACCATATCAATACCGTACAAATATTAGAACATTAAACGTATTATTTATTTTCTAATATCACTAAGACTTATGCTATAAAATAAAAAATATGTACGTTTCTCAAAATATTTATAATACTACTTAGTATTTACTATTATTTTATCAATTTATTTAATTTAATATATATATTGCAGAGAATAAAACTTTACAATGCAATGGCCTACATAATACGAATGGAATTAATAAAAAATGGGTAAATAGACTATAATATTAATGATTTATAATCAATTGTAGTCATATTGTTGCGTTTATTTTATCTTTATAAATAATATACAATAATACATGAAAATAATAAATAATTTAATTGTTTCAGTTTCTAAGTGGTAGTGAGTTACTGAATATAGTACAAGGCATAACTGGATGTGTCTGGACACCAAAAAGTTATAGCTCTGTTATAGATGATATTGCTCATCAGTCAGAAGAAATAATTTATAAAATGTTTCAAGGTATTTATCTATATATTATGACTATTATTTCATTGTTATAAGACTTATTAAAATTTGATATGTTACAATGTTAATATTATGATGAAAGTAATCGTGCGATAAAACATCATAGAAAATATATTTATTTACTTTTCAGTGTGGTTGTACTCAACAATTAGTATTTTAATTATTAGTCTCTGCGGCCTGCTTGGGGTAGCAGTAATTCCTGTAATGGGAAAAAGTTATTATCATCAATTATTACAGTTTTTAGTTGCTCTTGCTGCAGGAACATTATGTGGCGATGCTCTTATACATTTATTACCACATGTGAGTCACCAATGTCATTGGAATTAAAGAGAATAAGAAATAAATTTGTAATTATTATCCAGAAATAAAACCGTTATTACTGATTTCAGGCCATGATGTCACCAATGGCACATGATCATGAGCACAATCATGATCATAAAAATAATTTTACAATAATAGATCACGAAGAGCAACATAATCTAAATATGTGGAAAGGTTTTGCAGCAATGATGGGTTTAGTGTTGTTCTTTTTTACTGAAAAAGCATTAACAGTTTTAGCCGAATGGAGAAAACATCGCCAACGCCGCAACAAAGTATGAGTAACAAAATACATAATTTTTATAGCAATGTGATAATATTCAGAATAAATTGTTTTATTAAGAATAATCCATAAAAGCGTTTCTATGAATTGCAAATGGAAAATCAATTTTTAGTTACCATCGCGTGTAAGAGTTATGAGAGAATCTGATGGTCCTAATAGTAATGTTGTTGGTGAAAAACTTTGTAAACATAAATACTCCTCGTACCCATATTGTTATGGTGAAATTACTACAGAAACTCAAGGTATACTTTCTGATAATTTAAATAAAGTCATTACTTTGCAGTTCAAATATTTAAAACACTATTTTATAAGAAAATTTTACTTAGATAACCATCATAATCGACAACATAAACAAGACAAACCACCTGCTATAGATGAAGAGAAACCATTAGCGGCAAACTGTAATTCTGTATCAAAGATGATGACAGGCGATACTGAGAAAAAAACAACCGAAGATTGGAGATTGGATGATGCCATTGTAAATAATGCAAAAAAGAATGCGGACGGTGCTGATGTACCCTTAAATGAGTCTGAAAGTTATACTGTCATCATACGTGAACATGAGACCAAGCATCATGGTCATACACACTCTCATGGTGAGATATGTTTAATTGAAGTAAACTTTAATATCTTAATGTTTTCATTATGTTGCAATGTACTTTTCATAATTCTGTAATAGATCGATATACGTATTATTTAAGGTCATGTACATTCTGCACCAGAATCAATGTCAAGTGTTGCTTGGATGGTAGTAATGGGAGATGGCCTACATAATTTTACAGATGGTATGGCTATAGGTGCAGCTTTTGCAGCAAATATTGCAGGTGGATTTTCTACAGCTATTGCTGTATTTTGTCATGAATTACCTCATGAATTAGGTAAATATAAATAAAAAGTTGAACAACAGGATGTACCAATAATATGAACAATAATATAAAGAATAATATAAATTTGGTAAACAGGTGATTTTGCAGTATTGTTAAAGGCTGGTATGAGTGCTAAACAAGCAGTTTTTTACAATCTTTTGTCATCAGTGCTATGTTTATTTGGTATGGTAGTTGGTGTATTATTGGGCAGTACTCCTGCAGCAACTAGTTGGATATTTGCTGCAGCTGCTGGTATGTTTATATACATAGCTTTGGTAGATATGGTAAGTATCTAAATAATAATGAAATTATCTCAATGACGAATTATTTATTGTTATAAGTTATAAATACTGTACATTATAGATACCAGAATTATCTTCGAGCCATTCAGCAGAGCGTGGTGCACACTGGCAATGCATTTTACAAGCATTAGGATTAGCATTAGGTCTTGGTATTATGCTAGTTATTGCACTCTATGAACATGATCTTAAACATATATTTGATAACGATTAAATTATACATACTGGAGATATTTTTAAAAAATGGTAAGTACTTGATATTTATTATACTTAATCAAAAAATTCATATTTTTCATCCTTTACAGCACATTTATTAATGAAGTTTGTTATTTATAACAAAGAAGCCTGTTATATTGATATTTATAAAGGTACGGAATACAGCAGATATGAAGGTATCAAGATAGATCACATGCACTAAGAAAATAACTGGATAACTAGAACATTTAGTTAATTTAAACACAACGACAATATTTGAAGTATACTTATAAAATCAAATATATAGAGTATACTTCTGGTTATTAAAATGACATGTATGATGGAACTTTATTTTTAGTAATGAGATAGAGTACTTTATAATGTATTATTTAGTTATTTTATTTTTTGCTTTGATATTAAATAAAATAATTGTATAGAATTGCTGCTAGAAATTACATGACACAGTGGCTTATGTTAAAAGATATCGTTTTGAAATCAATATTAATTAAACGACATAATATGAATGATGCTTTAGAATTGAATCTTACCACCGTTACATAGGTAGACTGCATATATAATTTTTAATTTATGTAAAAGCTGCTTATTGCAAGAGTCACTTTTATTCAATTCACAGTTTATGTATCGTAAGAAATTCATTATAATACGTAAAAATTTATTTGCTCTCTAACATTATCAAAAGTATGAAACGATATATATTATTCAGTTTTTAATATAATTATTAATTGCTCTTCAAATATGTACTGTTTTATGTTTCAATTGCAAGTTTTCTATTAACTTCCATATCGGGCAATCGACCACCGACGGGCAAAACTGTAGTTCATAGATACACATCTTAAGACGACTAGTGAAATTGAATACAAGTGATATTTTATTCGTTTTTCTAAAAGACGTAAATTAACATTAATATCTATAAAAGCAACACTGGGTAATTCATGTACATAAACAAATGATATAAGTGTAGTACTTCTATAAAAAATTCTATTTGTTCTATTAAAGTTTTATTAATGTAATGAGTATTGAACACTAATTCCTAAGTAACATTTAATATAAACAAGTCTAATATAAGTAATTTGTATAGACATATAGCAGCAATTGCATAAAAAAATTTAGTTAAAATGGCTTCCATTATTTTGTAAGTGATCCGATACTTAAATCAGAAATTAGGTAAAATATTTATAAGATAAGATAGGTATTTAAAAGTTGCTTAAATTGAAATAAGTTATAATTAAATTAGGGCTTTTTAAAGCAATAGATTATGGAATATTATGTAAATTTCTATTTTTTAAACAATTATCTTTTCTACGTAATTATTATGCAGAGCAAATAGACACATTGCGATTGAACTTACTTCTGCTAGTACAGATGAATATCTACTGTCATGCCTACTGTTGAACTTTAGTCAATGTTCATTTATTACATATAAGGTTTATATACTTAATGATTCCTAATTCCAAAACTAGATTGTTATTTATTGGTTTATCTGAATAATGGTATGATAATCAACTACTAACAAATTTTTATACAATATATATTTATGAAATGCTTAACAATAGGTTTAACATTTTTATAAATAAGCATAGAAAATGCAGATAAAATTGGATATGATTATTCGATTCATTTCCACATAATATAATGTTTACTATAGATACATGTATTTATCATTAGACGTCATTTATCTGTTAAATTTCAATGCAATCATTTTCATTATACTTCAGTATTGGAATATGGTTTTATTTTCACTGCACTAGTGCTTATACATACCATTATTAATATATTTTATTTTCATACATGTAGAATGATTCTGATAAACCATTAATAAAAAAAAAAATGGTTTTAGCTATAATAGATTATTAGTAATATAAATAATTAGGCATTTTTGACACATGTGAGAATCTTAGCATAAATCATTGAGTGAAACAACAATGGAGATCAATCAATTTAAAGAAAATGTCAATTGAGATTGTATTTATCTTGTTAATTTTTGCACAAGCGTTCAAGAAAGAAAAAATTAAATTACTATATCAGAAAATATGTCAAGTTATTATTAGTCTGTCTTCGATGTGTTTTAGAAAAACGATATAAAAACTAAAAATTCTGACAGTTCCACATTATATTTAAACCTTATGAAAAATCAATTACTGTATTTAGTTATCTTGATTGTATATTCCAAATTTAAGAATTATCTATATTCTTTACAGTAAAACAGAAGTAAAAATAATAGCTATAATAGATCATATCAGCAGGTGGTTTAATAATAAAAAAAAGAAATGTTTAACGATAGACATAATACATCTTATAATTATGTATGGTTTTTACTTTGAAAGTATACCTTTATGTTACATTAATAACTACAAATATCCCACCAATAAAATAAGAAAATGCCTTTGAGCACTTTCAATAAAAGAGAAACTAAGAATTAATATTACTATGCAAACTCTACTTAAATTTGAGAGGGTATAAATGTGCCACAATATCATTTTATGATCATCAGTAGTAGGTGTATAATGGAATATATAAAATCATAAGCTTATACTTAAAATATAAATAATTACCAAGGAAAACAAAATCATTGTTATAAATATGAATATTTCAATGATACACATGTGTAATTGTTTACATTTCTCACTTGTGTTTATCATTTGATCATAAATGTGTGTACCATTGAAAAATATCACCAACTGACACGTATCTGTCAACACTGTAAGGTTTAGCAATTAAATACATATTGTATGCGATTATAATTGCTGTGATATTGCCTTTATTGTATAATTAATAACATTTGTACATGAAATATGCATATATGTGAACTTATGCCTTTGTACTTTTCTTTGAAGTATGGCTTTACTAATATCATTGGTAATTTCGTTTTTAAAATTTTGGGAATAATTAAAATTAGTTTTATTTTGAATTATCGTTTGCCAAAAATTGTCCCTACTAAGATCATTATTTTAGTAAGTAAAAAATAGTGACAATTAACTAAACGTTTAGAAATATTTGTGTGTAAGTTCGATATAAATTTATAGATTATGTACAGTATTATTTCATGAAATTACATATATTTTATGTACAATTGGGCGTGTAAGTTGTAGTTTTAAAAAGTTTGTATGTAAAATTATTGGAGATTTGTAAAGTATGTATCTTACTTAATGCACAAGAACACGAGTAAAATGATTTCAAAGTGAACATATATGTGACATACACTATATGTGTACATTTATATCTCTCGAATACTGTGTAAAATAAATAAAATGGCAAAATGAGATACCTTTTCTTTTTGTATCCTGTAATAAAATCGAATCGAGGTACAATAAATTAGATTTACAACACATATTTCCAATAGTTTATTATAAATATGAATTATATACATTTGTTAAAAATTTACTTATCAACAGAAAGCAATATGTACAAATTTAGCAGTAATAATGAAATGTATTTACTGCTAACAAAACAGGTGCTTGAACTTAAAACACAAACACTTCTATATGAATAAATCTATTTTTGTTAATTATAAAGAATAAACGAGTGTGTTTAGCACGAATGTTGTATGATACAGTGACTTTGAATTAATATGAAAAATCATGTCACACAGATACTAAATCATCCTTGTCACTCATTTGTGCAGACAAACTAAATGCTGTATCGGTACTAGCTTCACTATTTAAACTTTCATTGAATGTTGGTTTAATATGGCTTGTATCATTCATTTCTCTCATTAATCCAGCCATATCATCATCTGGATCTATTTCTTGAGTTTCACCAACTACATCAATTTCCATAGATTGATTATCAATCATTGACACTTCCTGTGTAGTAGATTTTTCTTCTTCAAACTATAAAAAACAAGTGTAACAAGTAGTAATAAAAAGCAAAAAGGATGAAAATAGATATACTATTAGAATGTGAACACCAATTGATAGTTCAACTTACTTTCATGGGTTCTAATTTACATTGTGATGGTAAATTCATATGAAATATACAATTAGAATCAAATATAACAGGTACAGGTTCATGGCATTCAATATCGGCATGCACTGCACCACAAGCTTTAAATAAAACTTGATGTTGATCCTGAAATGTAAATAATTCTTTTTTTATAATATCATTATGACTATAATTTGTGAAATACAACAAAGAGTAGAAAAATACTTTAAGAATGTGTTTACGACAGTGTTTAGCAGAAGGAAGTGTTCTTTCACCACATTTTACACCACCTTCTGTAAAGATGCATTTCGATATGTTTGGTGGTTTTTGTGTTGGTCCCTCTGATGCCTATAATATTTATTACTTTTATCAAATACAATATAAAAACATTATCGTCTTATTAATTATTAATTAAGAATACTTTAACCACCTGTGCACGTCGTTCTAAAGATTTTCTATAAAGTATAGCTTCTGTTCCACTCCGTCTATGGTATCGATTTAATGCTTTTAATTTTTCATAAATCTTTTTTTCTCTTGCTGTTTCTTTAGGTTGATCGTGTATACTACCTATTCGTACAATAGATATTTCCTTTTATCTTTCATTACTTTATATTTGGAATAAAATTAAAATCTAATTGAATGTTTTTATGCTAATTTGTTTACTTACACACAGTTTCTTTTTCTTTTTTTAATGTATGTAGATACTTGCGTCTTTTCTCTCTTAATGTATATTGTAATCTTCGAAATTGATCTATATACAGAGACTGAAGACGAATTAATTTTTCCCTTGCAATATAGATTACTTCTTCTGCTGTGAATATTCCAGCATGCCTTAAAAAATTAATACTAATGATTCAATAGGTAGACAGTATCTTATTTTTTGCACAAAGCAACTACTAAGAGATGATTGAAATAATAAACATCGCTAATTGATTACTATTTGAGATAGCGTACTCTAATGAAGTTAATATTCCAGTATACTTGCAAAGATAATAAATAAAATATAAAAATTGTACAAACAATTAATTTACATTTTATATTTCATATATATGTATATATTGTTAATTAAAAAGAATGTGAATATGAAGTGGGAGTGATGCCACAAGCTGAAGCATGCTAGCGTGCATAATGTGATATCTTCTCCAGTATCTTCTTGTAAAGAAATTTATACTCAAACATACCAACATACACTTACTTCAATGGATCTTCTTGTGGATTATGTAAACTTTCATTATCACTGTCATCGAGACAAGCATTTTTTAAAGTATCACTTACTGTTGTAGGTTCAACGTCACTATCAGAGGAGCTAGCATAATCTAATATGTCACACCCACTTGCATTCACTCTATAAGCATCAACTTCAGCTAGAAATAGTAATTAATTAGTTATTGTATACAAGATTACATTAAATTCATATCATAAATATGAAGAATCCTTTAAAAAGGTATAAAATAAAGCAAACTTCATGTTATGAAAATACTTACTGAAGGGATCCAATGTTTTAACTTTGTTTTCCTCATCTTCAGTGTCCTCTGTACTTGAATCAGTTGGCTTCACATAATGACTCAAATTTAATAGTAATATTTCAGGCGTTTGTGGTAACGAATGACGCGATGTTGATTTAATACGTGCGACTTGTGCTTTCCTAGTATGTTCTGTACAATATCTGTTTAAAAAGATAATTGTTTTTGTTAGAACATGAGATAATGAAAAATTTATACTACTTTTCATTTCTCTTCAAATTTGAATGTCACATTTAAATGAAAAATACTCATATGTTGTTATTAATACTACTGCATAAAAAAACAAAAACAAAAAAAGAAAAAAAACACTTACGAAGTGTCTCTTTTATCAAGTTTTGGTGCTGGATTTTGGCATTTTCTACCGTTTGAATTATATATAAAAGCACACTGCTTAAAAGGAGCATTTGGATCTTCAAGAATATGTCTCAAACAGTATGAATATCCGTCATGACATGGTTGTAAACATTCATACGACGAATATAAACATTTGCGTGTTTGAGTAGACAGCTTTGAATTTATTGTTGGAAGTGTCGTAGTCATCGTGGACTTTGGAATCCGAAACATAACTTGTTCTGCAATTCAAATAGTTAAGAACGTTTATATTTGATAAAATAAAATTGGCGCCATAACAACAACATGAACATGGCGTTTAAAATATGCGAACTCGATGAAACTGCGAAGAAGAATATATGTACATACGTGCGAGGTAATTCGTGAGATGATACACGTTGCACAATTAGTTCACTTAATTATAGTACACAATATAAGATATGTATTTTGTTGAACGATCACTAGTAAATAAAGAATAACCGAGAAGAAATTTTAACGAGCGCGCGCTTTCAGCGACGATCCGTCGCCATTTTGTACAAGACGTTGATTGAAATTTCACTGATTCACGCACGAATGTTGAAAGAATACCGCAAATAAACAAATAAGTTTCATGATAATACAGAAGTAATGGTGGTGCATCGAGGAATTGAAGGAAGTTCGACACACTTAACACGATCCGTCACGTTGGACTTTCGCAAGAGAGTAAGTGAGTGAGCCAAGAATGGTTCGACGATCTTTCAAAGTTCGAAGGAACTCAAGTCAATAGCAAAAAAAGAAAAAAAAAAAAAAGAATCGTGTCAAACGTCCAAACAAATTACGATTACAAACATCCGAATACACGTGTATCTCACCACGCTTGTCACGGCACGATCAGGCACGATTGACAATGCCATTCTGACGCGATGATAGCATTCGTCTATGCTTTTTGTATGGAGTTACGTCACGTCCGGAAATTTAAAGTACCACACACGCGATGAAAACTACGTAATTCTTATTTCTCGTAATTTTATGATATATTTTAACGATAAAATGAAATAGAAGGAGACATTAAAAAAGTGAATAGAAGAAGAGAACCATAATAAAGCAAAAGAAGTGAGGAAGGGGGAGGGGGAGAGAGAGAGAGAGAGAGAGAGAGAGAGAGAGAGAAATGCGAAAAAAGAAAGACGGAGATATGCTGTGAAGTTGGCTACAGCAATGTTCTTTGGTAGAGTAGGTAGGTGTTGACACATCCAGGTGGTTAGGTAACCCACGCGGTCGCGAAAGAACGAATTGAAGCGAATTCGTAAGTCGATCGTTCCTTTTTCGATAGTTATCAACAGTAGTTAGTAATAACGTCCCTGTAATGTGTCACGATAACACGGAATATACTAATCGTGCTAGTACATAGTTAAACAAGCGGTGCGATCAAAAGCATGAATTTGGAAACTCGTGCTGAAAGGTTATCTTTATTCTACTTTGACGGCATGTTTCTTCGTACATTGTCAACGTAAATATGAAAGGGAAAGGTGGCGAGCAAAAGTATACTGTGCGATTAAGCTCACCGTAAATGTACGCAGAAGTGAAGAGCTTTGAGCAAGCCAATGACCGACGAACGAAGTAAACGTTTTCTATAAGCACCTTCGTATGAAAGAATTCCAATGTTAAACGCTTTAGGACGCTTTAGAAAGTACTTTGTAAAGTACGAATGTTAAAGAATTCGATGAGAAAACGATCGAAAAGACAAAACGATTTCGACAAAATATTCTAGAGAGATCGTCGTTCTTCGGATGGTCGTTCAATGGGCGACGATGCGTGCACGATAGCGCAGCATCCATTAATTCGAAGGCATGCTCGTAGCGTTCACGTGCTCGCCGAAATGCACCCGAAAGAAGGAACCGGAGGAGAATGGTTCTAACGGTATCTGCGAAACTTTGGCCTAGTCCCGTTAAGTGGCAATGTCCAAGTGCCGTTACCGTTAAGATGCTTAGAAATGCTTACTAATGCGTACAGTTGATGTTTCTCGAATAATGCATCGTAAAAATCGTTAAATAATGCTGTCCTGCCTACCTTCATGGTAAGGTAGTCTTTCGCGAGCGTTCGCCGAGCGAACGTTTTTACGTTTCACTCGAGGCACACTCGAGAGAACGGTGTGATTCTAATCGAAATAAGAGAATATCGACAACGGAGCGTCGTCGATTAGCAGTGAATCGATTTTAATAGAAAATCGCGAAAGGAGAACGTGACGGGGGACAGAGCGAGATATCGCTTGATGGGAAAGCTTGGACGCTATGATCGTAATGGGCGTAAAACTTCGTTCGTTTTCGAGAAGAGAGGAAAGGAAGAGTCTTCGTTAATTCTTATGAGAAAAGTGGAAATGAGGAAAGTAATGATGGTATTTAATAATGAATGATTATGCCATTTGAATTTCACGTATCGATGCCTATGCGACAACTCGCGTTTCCGGTTCGCGCGTGACGCGAAGCTGTCGGCGTATCGCTCGCAATATTCTCGATATATCGACGTCGACAGCGAGACGCCGACGCCGCTGGCCCGTCTGCGGCGCGAGCGAGCGAGCGCCGTGAAGTGTGCATCGCTTTAGTGCCCGAGTTGTGTGTACATATAAATGGCGGCTGACGAAAAATGGTACTTTACAAAAGAACAGCTTACGAACACGCCGAGCAGAAGATGCGGCATCGACGCGGATAAAGAATTAAGTTACAGGCAGCAGGCAGCGAATTTCATCCAGGATATGGGACAGCGACTCGTGGTGTATCCTTTTTTCCGAAAACGAGTGCGTGCTTCTTCGTCCCCTTCGCTCCGCGTCCCCCTCGCGCCCGTGTGCCCGTGCGTGTGATTTTGTCCCATCGCTTTCCTCGCATTTCTCTACTCTTTCTTTCCATTCTTTCTCGTGCTCCAAATCGTCCTTCATGATTTTTATCAATTGTACAACTTCGTGTCTCCTTTTCTCGTTGCGAGACGTTCTCTTTGCATCGGCCCTTTCGACGCTTCTTGAGTGCGACGGTACATTTTCTTTGCCCCTCTCGAGAGTTCCACGAAGTCGCGAAATGCGACGTTATAAACGCGTATGACGTGCGAGAGCGCGGAGGTCACGCGTCGTCGTAATTGCGTTTCCTCATATTAAACTTTCCTACGTCATATACTCCTCGCGAGACATTTATTCCACTCTTTTTCTTATTACGCGCGCGCGCGCGCGACACGCACGATTCTTGCTACCACGCGGGTGACATCGTGAAATTTTCCAGATGATCGTGTGAAATTCAAAACAAGGGTATGGAACAGGGTCACATTGATACTACATTGTTTGCTCGGATCAAGTTTGACAGTAGTACCAACCAAAAACAAGTTTTCTGCTGTTTTATCCTTATGCAAGTATGGGTTTCTTATTTTCTATCCTACAACAGTCGCAGTCTTGCTTGCCTTTGAGATGTGTGAAGGATCAGCAAGATATATCGTTTCCTTTACCAACCAGTCGAGCAAGCTTTCTAAAGTAGCGTAGCTTCTGTCACTATGATCGTGAAGCGTAATATAGATGAATCGATGTTACTTCGATATTGATCAATCATTTCAGGTTGTTAAACTTTATATTATAGTTTTTCTTACGTATTTATAGAATTCGTTATAAAAATAAGTTACAAAGATAAGCATACTTTTATTTTACGTTAGATTTGGAAACAGTACTCTGGATAATTTTCTAATTACATAAAATATTAGTCATGAAGACTTAGCTTTTTTTTATGACAAGATTACGTTTGTTATAGGACTGTTTCTTTATGATATACTCGTATACGGTTGAAATACTTTCTTTTAAGTTTTTGTTCAGATTGGTACAATGATTTAAACATTGTGTGTTATCTTCATTAACAATTCTATTTTTATAGATTGATGTTAAGTAATGTTATTCTTCATGAAAGAGTTAACATTTTGTATCGCGTAACTTGTATTTATCGTTTGATACTTACATAATGTATTTGATGTATACTGTAATGGTATAAAATTAAATATTTATACTACAGTTTTATATCTACATTTCAATTCAACTGTATTGTTTTCTAATCTTTATAAATTATAAGGTGACAAATGCATTTGTATATATTTTTGTTAAAATTATTCTTAAAGTATTTATGTACTACTCTTTATATTTTATAAATCTCTTTATTAACGAAATTAAATATGTACATAATAAAACATTTAAGATGTTCTGAGCATCCAGAATATTGATTACCTTATATTTTTAAATTTATTCAAGTACCTTTATAATTTGAAAACTAAATATTTCTAAAAAGATTTAGAGAAATTAGATGAGAACTTAATTTCAAATGAACGATATCTATCAAAGTAATTTGAAATATTCCAAGTGTAATACATAGTCTAAATAAATAGTTCTTGATACATACAAATATTCTATTTCTTATTAGTATGATAAAGCATAATACATGAATCTGTGTATAGTATTGCAGTTTTATCGCTTTTTATTATGTTAAATCTGTTAAAATTTGTGTAACATACAATAAGCTCATTTTAAGTCATGTCTGCTCATATTTACAATCTAATACTGTTTAGAGATATATTTTATATAATTATGATAAAGGTATATCTTGTTCACAAAAATAACTTCTATAATACTACAGAGATCTCTCCCCTCCCACCACCACTACCCCCATTAACTTACCTGGAATATAACAATTTTATATAATTTGTCTTTGTCACTTTTTTTAATGTTGGTACTACTATATCATAATACTTAATCGTTACAAATAATATCTCTTATTTGATAAACATGCACTAATGAAGATAGATAATTTCATAAAGCGTGGTAGCAATTATCTATAATGAAGAATTTAATAGACTATTGAATTAACAGTATAAATATAACATTTCTATTCTATCTATTTCCCTTAACTATTTATGTATAGAACACAATTATGCATCAACACAGCAATAGTCTACATGCACAGGTTCTATGTGTTCCATTCGCTGTCGCACTTCCACAGAAATTCAATTGCGGCAGCAGCCCTTTTTTTAGCAGCAAAAGTAGAAGAACAACCACGCAAATTAGAACATGTTATCAAAATGGCACACTTGTGTTTGCACAGAGATCAGCCACCACCTGACATCAGGTCTGAGGTAAATCTTAAAAATTCTTAACCAAATAAACAACAACATGTTTGCTCTATTTTTACTACGTTTGAAAATTTAGTGTATACATCTGTTGTATATTTTTGTAATGCATGGGCTAGATTCAATAATTATAAAATATTATTAATTTTGTGTTTATTAATAAATATGATTTTATTTTTTGCAGCAATACCTTGAACAGGCTCAAGACTTGGTATTTAATGAAAATGTGTTACTACAGACGTTGGGGTTTGACGTTGCCATTGATCATCCCCATACACACGTTGTCAGATGTTGTCAACTGGTTAAAGGTATGTTTATGTTTTTATGTCAAGCTGATAGTATATTTTTAAGTATAGAAATATATGATATACCAAAAGACTGTTATTATTTTACAGCGAGCAAGGACTTAGCCCAGACTTCATACTTCATGGCATCTAACAGGTGGCTACACATTATTTTGTAGTATCTCTTACTCTTAGCAGTCTTCTGGTCAAATAGATGCCAGCAGGAAGCATATTTCCATGCTAAGACTGTCAGGCAGTAGCCACTGGCGCAACATTCTGGCCTATCAACACTTTATTTCAATATAAAGTGAACATATTTGGGAACATAATATAGTAACTTCTAAAATTAATTCTTGATGTCAGGTAGTGCCATAGAAAAACAAATTATTAAATAATCAACTATAATTGTTTAAGTAAAGTTTAATTCAGGCCTAGAAGTATAAATTGTTAGGTAAAGAATGATAGTATTCTATCGTGGAACATTTTTCTATTTGTTGTCGGTATCTTTTTCATTAAGTCAATTCATTTCGGCTTCATACAGTTTTTCACTTAATTAAAAAGTTATTTTGCGAATAGAGTACCTTTAGGTGGGAATGTTGTGTTACAGTCGCGGTAATGTCTGATTCTAAAGAGAATCTATGCCAAAGCAAAATGAAGTTTATTTCATAAACTAAGTTCACGATGAGGATTGCTTAGTTAAAGGTAAATGAAATATTCTTAAAGCCTGATCCTTTCCTCTTAAATTATAACATGTTATCAAATTTTTGTTTTTATACATGCAAGTGCAAATATAATGGGCAGCACATGAAAATCGTGAGCGAAGTGGATGTAGGATTGTATAATATGTTTAGTTTAATATTACAAAAAATCAAATATGATGTAACTGTAATCACACATATACGAACAATTTGTCATTTGTGTAATCCTGGGATCTACATGTTTATATACCAAATGAATACATTTCATTATTAATATGCTTGACATAGATACGTCATGAAGTCTAAAGATTAATTAACAGTAACATATTTGATTTGTTAGATTATTATATTTTTTAATAGACGTGCAATATCGTACTATGTTATACATCGGTTTAATTTATGTAACACATTTATTTTACAGTAAACATATGTACATATGTTATACTTTGGCAAAATTTATTCTGACACAATAAATGGAGGATAAGAACACAGGTTACAGTATGTGCTGTGTTAAATGTTCTTTTTCTTTTCTAATATGTTTTGTAACATCAAAAAAGCAGAACATCACTAAGAGTCTATCATTTTAATTGTAAATAAATTTCAAGTAAGATGTAGTTTTCATAATAAAGTTAGTTATTTTTCACTATGTTATTTCAAATTTTTCTATGAAATTGTTTTTGTACATTACCTGACATCTTACTAGAAAATTATTTCTCCAATAAGTAGAATTACTGAAATAATTTGCAGTATCGCTTTTCTTTCAGCTTGCATTTAACTACAATGTGTCTGCAATATAAACCCACGGTAGTCGCCTGTTTCTGCATCCATTTAGCATGCAAGTGGTCTAATTGGGAGGTAATAATATATTACGGATCTCCATATCCTATTTTATATCTGTATCCATACAACGAATAGATGAATAAAAAGCATAGCATTTATATTCTTTTTATTACAGATACCTCAAAGTAACGAAGGAAAGCATTGGTTTTGGTACGTTGATAGAACTGTAACTTCGGAGCTACTTCAACAACTCACAGCAGAATTCTTACATATATTCGACAAATGTCCATCGAGATTAAAAAGAAAGATTATGAGCATTTCTGCTAATCAAAGTCCGAGTATTAATCATCCAAGTTTACCAAATTCACCATTTGTAAGTATCTTTATAAAATGATCTAACACTGTAAAGAAAACTTCGATTTTTATATAAAGTTATATTCTATTCTAAGATTTTCTCACTATTAGCGTTTATAGAGCATATTCTAAACAAATATTTGATATTTTTACAGGACGCAGAACCGCGAAAAGTACAATCTCCAGCATCGGCGGCAGATGGAGGACCAACTTTCCATTCTAGTCGACCGCATCATACAGAGAAACAAGAAGAAAAGAAACAACTTCCTCCGGCGAACGCGAGACCACCTGTTGATTATCGCGAGTACAGAGAGAAAAAAGAACGTGAACGTTTAGAGAGAGAAAAGACGACAACTCCAGCTACAAGTGTTCAGAGTCATGCAGTCGACATTAATAAGCACCATTCACACCACCATAAACCTGTGTCCGGAACAAATATATCTAATAAGCATTCCGTGCCACCAGGGCAAAAGACGACGTTGCATCATAATCATCACCATAGACCAGACGTGAAGGTTAGCCAGTCTGTGCCACAAAGGCACTCTACCGGCAGCCAACCACGAGAACCTAATCGTGATCCTAATAGGCAGAGGATACAAAGGGAATACAATTCTAGTAGTAGTTCAAGTAGTAATACTATGCACTCTCATGGTCATGCTATGCATCAAACAAAAGACACAAACGTAGAAAACACTTTGCCAGATGCTACGTCACACAGGTCCGACGTTACAACTTTACAAGACAATCTCAGTAATAATAATCACAATTTACAAAGGCTAAACACAATGGATGGTAAGCATCAGCCTCATGATAAAAGGGTGTACGATCCCAGGCATAAAGCTGTCGATCATAGGAAAGACGGAGAACAGAAAGCATATAATAAGTATCCCGATTCATCGAGAGATAGACAGCAGCGGAAACCTGATATTTTAGAACAGAGGTGCGAAGAAGTGAGGAAACTTATAGAGAAACCTTTACCGTTCCCAAAGCCAGCGTTGGATGTACAACAGCATGCTGCCACTGTACAAAAACAATCTTATCATGGTAAATATAATCAACCGGATAAATCGCAGGGAAGCTCGAGTACGTTTACCAGTGACGTCAAAGCGACGAACGTAGCTCAGAATGCGTTTTCACAAGAAAAATCGCCTACGACGCTCGCGTCTGCTTTATCTCAAATTTCACAAAAAAGTATATCTTCTAAATCGACGACAAGTCAACATTCTGCTTACGGTGTTTCACAAACGTTGAAGGATTCGATCAAGAACGGCAATTCTCAGTCCTCATGTTTAACGCCTTTAAACAATATAGACGATCCAAAAGCTGAAAAACGTCCACGACACGATGAGTCTGATCAACAACAAAATTTGCTACATACACCGGTATCGACCAAGCACAAATCCTTATTTAGCCCAGAAAAAGTGCAGACCAGTCGAGAGTCTCACTTGCAGAGGCCTAAATCGAAACAAAAAACGCCACCTTCGGCTGCTAAAGTTCCTAAGCAAGAACGTGCGCCAGAGACACTGGCAGGTCTTAATTTGGTGTCACCGTTTGCGAGTCCGCCGGCTTTGCAGCAAACGGATTCGATGTCGATGAAACGTTCAGCTAGCGACGTGACAACGACGTCCCATAAAAGACATCGGACAGTTAGTTCTAGCGAGAACGAACCTCAGCTAAAGACTAAGATGGAAGATACGTCGAGTTTAGAAGCAATGAAAATGCTTGGTAGAGTACCAGAACTTATTCAACCAATTAGAGATAATCCTTCGGCGAACGGTAGAAGTACTTCGGTAGCAAACGACTTGCAACCACCAGAGTTAATAAAACCGTTTGAACCTGAACCTGTGATACCTCGTTTCTGCAATATGGTTACGAATGGATTGGATATAAGTGTCGATACGCAGCAGCAGCAGCAGCAGCAGCAGCAGCAGCAGCAGCAGCAGCAGCAGCAGAAAATGCAAATGGAATATTTGTCACCGATTAAATCGGCCAAAAGTATAAGTGCTCTATTGCAAGAACCTTTAGCCCCGTTACCCTCTTTGCTGCAGGGAATGCAGCAGTTTAGTCAAGTAACACCGCAACAAGTACATCAGGAACAAGTTGTTCAGCAGGAACAGCAACAACAGTCACGGATACAGCAACAACAATTGCAAGCACAGATGCAAGTACAAGTTCCGTCACAGGCACTGCACCAACACCAACATTCGCATCAGAATCAGCATCAGCATCAGCATCAGCATCAGCATCAGCATCAGCATCAGCATCAGCATCAACAGCAGACCATAACCCCTCACTCATTGTTAATCCCTGATAACCAATTAGCAATACAAACGCAGTGCATGACACTGCCTACCACCATGAGCGAAACGTCCGTAGCTTCGACGGTCGACATCAGTGTTCTTTCCGCTCCGATACAAAGTAGCACGGACGTTGTAGCTCAGACGGTACCTTTAACGGTACAGCCGGTGGTGCCGATATTGGTCGAAGAAAAGAGGTCGGAGCATCATAAGAGCGAAAAGAAGAAGAAGAAGGAGAAACATAAGCATAAGGATAAAGAGAAACACAAACACAAACATAAAGACAAGGATAAGGAGAGACATCGCGAGAAGGATAAGGGGAAAAGCGAGGAGACGTTGCCGGCAGCACCGATCAAGATAACAATACCCAAGGAAAAATTGAATCTCAGTAGTGAGTCGGCAGTGTCGAGTGGTGGGACTATCGTCGTACCAGCGGACAAAAACACATCACCTCAGGGTACCGGCTTGAAATTGAAGATTTTGAAAGATCGACTGAAGAGCAGCACGGACAGCGTACCGAGCACGCAGACTCAGCCAGTGCCTCAAGCACCGCTCAAAATGAAGATACGAACGGACGCGATTTGGAGGAGCTCGACGGGTGGTGGTAGCATACCGGTTACGACGACGAGCGCTTCCTCGACGATCGGTGTGTCGGATTACTCGGCCGAGAATCGGAAGAGAGAACGAATCGATCACAACGAGAGTACGTCGAGCGTGCTCGCTCCGCCATCGAAGAAGCAGCAGCAGCAGCAGCAACAGCAGCAGCAGCAGCAGCAGCAGCAACAGTCCCAGCATATTTCATCGATGGGCGGTGGTTACGGTCAACATCGCCCTGGGGAAAGACAGAACGGCAGGCACTATAGTTCAGGCAGCAATAACAAGGTACGTGGAGGCGGTAGAGGCGGCCGCCAGTATATCAAGCGCGGGCCACCACCACCAGGATCGGCTAGCAATTTCGCTATAGTCGGCCAACGCGACGGCTACTATCAGCAGGACACCTATAGTAGTATCAATGTCCATCATCCCTCTACGCATCCTCCTCCTCCTCCTCC
>JAIFRP010004402.1:617717-631851 GCA_032403825.1 Odynerus spinipes
GTAGTTTCTTCTTCTTACTCCTTTCTGATATGGACCAATAGCGTAAACCTGGTGAAACCTACTACGGAAAAATTCAATCGCTACTTATCCTCGATTAATATATTAAATACAATGCCTAATGATTTCGATCTGTCTCTTGAGCAGCATTAAGCGGTGTGAATCTATTAATGTTACCGGTAAAACTCCTGTTTAGATAATATCTACCTGTGAGCTCGTTTAATGTCATTAAAAACTAATTTAATACTCGTTCGTGCTGGGTTACAAACCTACGTTCTAGGCTTACCCTCTTTTATAATTTCGATTGGAAATGAAAATCTTCTTGGTCTAGCACAGAGAGTTAGTTATAAACTCGAGCGTAAAATATTCGATGAAATTACGAAGGATCCACGATGAGATTTATGTAGATCGTCATTCGTGGAATGATGAGTGGCTCGTTTTACTGGAAGACAAAATTTACGATCTTTCGTCGAGTCAAGCTATTTATTTATGTTAAGGAGAGTAGGAATGTTCGGGTAGGACGGGAAGAAATCTTTCGGGCTAATTAAGAGGATAAATTCTTGAGGATTACGCCGCGAAAAGAGAAGAAAAAAGAGAGTTATGTTTTTCGCTCGCAAATCCGTTCTTTTCTCATATTCTACTTACGCTACTACCACGCGAAGGCTTGTATTTAAAGGGCACACACACATACGCGTACGCATAAACGCAACTAGGGCCAGCTCGTGCGTTCGACCCGGGCGCGTTACGTGCTTCACATAAAAGTCCTAGAACGACGAGTTAGTCGAGCTGACGCGCCTAATTAAGTATGCTAATCGGCTTTAAAACTCGTCGTAGGGGGAAAGAGGGACAGAGATAGAGAAATAAATAGACACAAGCGAGTCGAAGTAGCAATGAACTATCACTTTGCATCGTTGGAACCGTGAGAACTGGGAGAAGTAATGAGAACCCGCGAAAATATTTCGCCATCTTACGAGCACGCACCAGATTTATGACATGGACAAGAAACGTCCTCCTCTTTTTCTTGTTTTCCTTCTTCTTCTACAGGATCCTCCTCGTGAGCTTTTATGAACACTATCGTGCGTACGCCATAAGCTTACGACGCGTAAATTGAATTCTTCGTTGGATACTCCTTTTGCGTTTTACGCTGCGGATAAATTATATCGACTTTTCAGCTCCTCTGTCTCCTCAGCCTAAAAAAAAGAAAAAGAAAATGTTTTAAATCAACAGATAATTAAATACAATTCATAAAGTATGCGTGTCATTATAGGTAGATACGTATGCACATACAAACATATGTACGCGCGTGTTGTAAGTGTTTGGATGATCGTTTGATCTTGATAAACATATTCACGAGAGGCATATCTTCGAAGAGGCCGGCGATATTGAAATTACGGTACTTCTTTCCAAAAAGGAGATGATGATGACAGAACGGTAGGAATACGCTTTCGTGGGTGAACGTCGAAAAATTTCTTTAACGCTTGGAATGACCACACGTATCGTCTTTCGTTGAATCTCTCTCTATCTTTTTCTTCTTTTTCTTCACTCGGCCATTTTTGTATCGTCTTTTTCGTACGGGCGCATCGCCGTTTCCTTTGGCCTGCCTGATGCGACTTTAATTCTCTTCTCCATCGTGTTCTCTTCTTTCTCTCTCTCTCTCTCTCTCTCTCTCTCTCTCTCTTTCTCTCTGTGCATCGGGCACAGCTTGTTCACCAACCGTTTGTCGGTGCAATTTGAAGCGGAGTGCGGCTGCGAGTGAGCGAGAGACGGACTATCGAGGCCACACACAGCTTGAAAATTGCGCGCGTTTTTCGTCGTTTTCAGCCGCACATTGTCTACTCGATATATAAATATAAAACGATTGTTGTGTTCTTTTTTCTCATTTCTTCCCTTACGATATTCTTCTTATTTTATCAAACACTGCATAAAATTATTCAGAAACGATCTTTTTTTTTTTTAATAAATTTAGAAATATTATATTCGTTCTTAGAAATGTAAATAATTTAAAGAAAATTATTAAGATAATCGGTTATTATGGTTTTGTTAGAAGCCTCAATTCTTATCCGAAAGTCGCTAATATTTCCTCCCTCTCTCTTCTTATGCCCACGTAATAACAGCAGGAGAAAGATGATAATAACCCACGTTATAAATTAGCAAAAAAGCAGTTTCGCCCGAGGTATGCAAGCGTGCAGTCAATTCGCTAGCCAAAGAGTTAATAGAAGAGGTTGGTAATTGAGCTTGATCGTCGACCGAGCGATTTAATAATGACGCCACGACGATATTACGATGCACCTTTTTCTTCTCCTTCAAAAGATCTCTTCTTGTTCTCCTATTTTTTCTTCAATTTTTTTTCTTTCTTTCTTTTTCTCTCGCATACACTTTTTTATCTCTCTCTCTTTCTCTTTCCGTTCTCTTTCTCTTTCCGTTCTCTTTCTCTTTCTCTTTCCGTTCTCTTTCTCTTTCTCTTTCTTTTTTTTTTCTTTTGGTCTTTTTTATGAACGTGAAACGATGAAAATTTATTGCATAAAATGACGTTGCTCATCCATTACGCGAATTACGAGGGTAGCATTACTCTTTGTCAAATCGGACGCGGAGATTAGAATGTTTGAGGCATCGCCGAGTGTTTCAATAAAAGATGATCGCCTAAAAACGTTACCGTTTCAGTTCGTTGACTTTTCACCGTATTCGAACTTCGTGACCCGCTTTCGATTATCTGCCCTACCGAAGGTGCGAGATTTAAATAACCCCACGTGTTTTATAATTTCCTTCTTCTTGCACTTAAATTTCACGATAATGCTACGAGCTCGACAGTATGGAACGTGCATCTTGTATTTAAAATCTTCTAACTGTACTTCTACAAATTTTAATGTTCAAAAAGAAAATGATTTCACACGTCAAAAATTAAAGTTGTTTACATTGAAACGTTTTCAACGTATCTCACTCGGCTTACGTACTTTATTTTTCGATCTTATACACAGTGGGAGGAAGCACACAACCGTCATGGTAATATGTCCGGCATGGTTCGCATTCAAAGATCTCACAATTAGTCCCGAGAAAGAAAGAAAGAGAGAGCGAGAGCAAAACACACACACACACACACACACACAGAGAGAGAGAGAGAGAGAGAGAGAGAAAGAGAGAGATGATCGTGTGAAAGAGACTCATTCTCAATTTAGTCGCCTCCTCCCGCAGCGCTGTCGATAATTAATTCATTACGTGGCACACTCAGGGGTCCATGATAATAAGGATCAATTACGATCGCAATTCTCTGAAAACTCGAAGACGACGTAATAGACGTGCCAATCTGCAAGTCCAGAGCCGTACCGGTTAACTGATCTCGACGATATCGTGCCTCGAAAGTAGCGCATACTGATTTTGTAAAGACAGAATTGATCGAGCACACTATAATAATATACGAGCACACCATTGTATAATTTCGAATGATTAATCAATCTCGATCGCGTTACATTAAAAAAAAAAGATTTTTTTTAGATATTGGTTAAGTTGTTACAAGTAGCTCGATCGCGTCCCTTCGGTAATCTTCGTATTGCCTCCTGATTTCGTATTGCCTTCCTCGTTCCCACACATTCTTTCTAATTCGTTTTTCTCAGGATGGAGACACGCGTTACCGTTACTCGAAAATGTTCAGACAATATTTGTACGTCCTGGTTTTGTGACACCGAAATGGCGTAAGGCTTCACAACAATGTGTATAGAAATTTACGGCCTAGGTCTTCTATTTTCTATTTACGTTCTCCGTTGTTGTTCGATCTAAATGCATGACTAATCGATGTTCAAAAGCTGGTAAAGAATAAGACCGAAAAGTGCTTCCTTTCCTTTCTTCGTGCTCCCTTTCTTCATCATTAAATGCTAAATCTTTCCGTCGAAATGTGATTGTCGATTTCCTATTTTATTGCATACCACGTACCTACTGCGTAAAATCGGACGACTCGAAATCTCGTTAGAGCCTGAAACGGATCTCTCCGGCAAATCAGCGGTGAATACGCCACCACGAGGAGCCGAGTAGTAGGTACGATTTTATGCTAAACGCCGAGAGACGTTCGCTCGCGTATATTGCCATTGAGTCGAGAGCACGTACCAGTAGATGCTATCGAAATACGTTGTCTTTCCTCGCCTATCGGCAGTATTTACACGTAGAGGAGCTCGTAGAAAATGTAAATTATTCATTAACCTAGACCAGACACGAATCACTTAGCGTCACGCTTCTCTTAGGATCATCGTTCTTCCCTTTTCTCTTTTTAGGCACGACCGCAGGGAGTACCTTATTATTTCTTTTTTACTATTTTCTTACTTTCTTCCTACTCAACACGAAGATTGTTTTACCATCGTAGGTATGTACGTAGGTATGTATGTACAACTATCGTACGACATTCTTTTTTCAATATCCTATCGGTTGATTATAATTACGTCACGCTAATTCTATTTTAATACGTTGAACATATTGCTAACAAGAATTATATTTTGCTAAATCCTTTTATTTTGGAAGTTTATTAATAGTAAATTATGGATACTACATTGACTCGATAAGATAGGGTCGGCTCTTTGGAGTCTGGATCGGTGATCCGTTAAAAATTTTAAAGATAGGAGATGAAATCACATGGACCACACCTATCGGTTAGAAATTAGATTAACTGTAACTAGATACCGGTTACTTTCTCTGTTTCTGTCTGTCTCTCTCTCTCTCTCTCTCTCTCTCTCCTCCCCCCTCCCTCCCTCTCTCTCTTGAAAAGCTTTTGCTTTGCCATCGGAACATGGCAGCCAGTTGCGTACTGTTTCACCGATTACAACGAAAGAAAAGCCTAACTACGTTTAATAGAACGTGACGCCCAAATCGACGCGAGTAGGTACCTACCTCAAGTCTTCGTGTTATTCCTTATTCTGGCAAGTCGCTCGAAGGTATTTTTTCTTTCTTATTTTTCTTTTTTTTTTTTTATCGCAATTAGCTGTTAGTTTGATCGTGAGAATATTTTTGTCGGATCAACCTGAATAAGAATTATTGCTTAGAACGAGTGGTGATTAGAATGATGTTTAATGAATGATTAATGAAGTAGAATAAGAGGTAATGAATCTTGTCGTTGTGTCTACAAGTAACTAACTCGAATCTGATTGCGATCTGGAACGAGACGATAGTGTTTCCACATATAATATAAATTCGAGATGATCGTGGCGAAGTTCTCCGTACTCACGTTACAATGTTTCATAATTTAAGATCAGTTTCCTGGCGATATCTTTAACGAGGATTTACTTTCTCACTTAGTATTACTGCTCTCGGTAGTAACTTCGTTGATTACGCGCAAGTAATATAAGTAATATTTTGAAGGCAGTCTGTCCTTCTTCATTTGCATATTTCATGCTACATTTTAATTGTTGTTCGTTATATTTCGTTCACATGACACGGAAACGTTCATCTTCACAGTAAAGAGCTAAATTCCTATTTGCATTCGCGTTTCGCGTCAGCATGAGATTCGATAACCCAGTTGTCATGTCTAATTGGGTCACCGTTGTTCACGGGTGACGGGAGCAAAAGCCTCACCGATATCGGTCCATGTTATTTGAATAATTAATAGTCTTATTTGTCCTGGCCCCTTTCGCGCTTTGTTTTGCAAGCCGTTGACCAATACGATCAGTGGGCAAGCAGCTTGGCGGGCGAGCAAACAAGCAAGCAAGCAAACCCGTCGCTGGCTTTGACATCAACGTACCGAATCGATACGTTTGATTAGGCTAAGAGCACGCGCATCTATAATTCAACGTCCATATAGCGAGCCCAACTTCATGATAATTACGAAGCAGCGCTTTGATCAGCCGATGCACTCGCGACTCGGGTCTCCCTCATTAGAGAATTTGCATGTTGGATGCAAATTAATAAATTGTCCGTTCTCCGTGCTTAGTGCTCCCAATCTTTTTACTTGTCTCCTTTTTGCTTTATTAACCGTATACAATTCTCCTTTTCCGCTGCACGTTCCTACCGAAGCTCGTTAATAGACTTTTATCGAGTTCGTGTTCTCGTCGTACTCCAATTGATTGAGAAGGAAATGCCGGAGAGAACGGGATGTAAAATTATTAGCTCGGTTTTAACAAGTGTGTTGTCAACTATCAACCGTTTTCGTGGAACGGATCGAGTGTTCGTCTTAATTGGTGCGGTGAGATTATGAAATGTAGGGTATAGCGTGTCCGAGTCGTTAATAAATGATTTATATATTGTCGAATATAAAAATTATGAACATTGCATATTCGATGCTGTCAACCTTAAATATACATATATGTATATGAAGCTAATGTTAACGTATGTATTTATATGCATGTGTATTTAAAGAAAGAAGATCAACTCGAATCCTTCACCGGCTTGTTACTTTGTCCGATCATAAGTGATCGATGATCTCGCGGTAAACGTCTGATCGCCTTCCGGAACTTGTCGACGATTAAATCGTTAATCAATTATCGAAAGAACAGAAGTGCTCCGATCTTGACAGTCGGCGACGAGTCAATTATTACTTTCTCCTGTGAGCGATATTTTTGCTTATCGAGCGAGCGATCAATCAATCTTAGAAGTCCACGAATTTATTGTTTCAATTTCAGTGGATGGCGTCAGGAGGTTACAAATTTTGCACCGTTCGAGAAAACCATTCGTGTTTTTACTGTTCTTTCCTATTTTTCGCAAAAGTCACCAGTCTATTAGCGATTGATCAAGCGGCCAAGAGCCGAACAGTTTCAACGTCCATCTCGTAGACCGTTAGTATCGTTCGATTCATCGACCGAACTCACTGGGCTCGACATACTTCCCTGACCCGAAGACCTAGTGAACGCGTTCTATTGATAACGACTTCTTTCCTGGAGATTCGCGAGATAGACTTGTCAGAAGCTTCAACGTCACCAACTATTCGCGTTTCTCGTCAAAATGAGGATAGCTTCTTTAGATTTTTTTTTTTTTGTCGTTGAGGAAAAAAGGGGCGAAAAAAGAAGCATGCATCCAAAAGTCAAGCACCGAAGCGAAACGATGTAACTGCGTAATTTATGCGCATAAAAGATTTTACGTATTCGTACCAGGGGATTACTCGCCGAACGGTACGGTATTTACGCTCGGCTGATAACACACTCGCATCACGTTTTTTTGATGTCAGTCGACTCTAAAATAAGAAAGTCCAAGACAACGAGTACGATGCTGACGAGGTGAAAGAAGAAGAAGAAGAAGAAGAAGAAGAAGAAGAAGAAGAAGAAGAAGAGGGTAAAGAAGAAGTAGAAGAGAAAAAAGCGTGAATTTAGATTGCAAAATGTTGGCCCGACTTTCGACGCTTCTTTTACGACGTACCTACTCTACTAGCTACTACGACCTATTTGCTTTCTTCCTTTTTCGGTTCCTTCGCCATAACGGTCCATTTCTTCCATGCCAATTAGCCTGATCCACGGCTAGACCCTTTCCTTCGTCTTCCTTTCTTCGCTAAAGAGTTTACAGGGATCTAATCGTCGCTACGTTTTCGAGATGGAAGGACGAGAGAATGACTACCATGATCCGGGGCATTGGATGAAGAAAAAGTGATCTTCTCATTTGATCATGCTCGAATTTAATGTGTCAGGTGTATGGTAGATCTCTGATAGCAAAACAGTTAAGGAGATTAGATCCGAGATAAATTAGAAATTCGGATTTCGAATTCCATTACAATTTTATATTTGATCTGTAATTTATTTTTGGTGAATAAGCTAGTGTTCTATCGTGTTACACGTTATACTTAATTATAATAGATAAAGTATACGAAATTTTCAGAAATTCGCAAAAATCTTCGAATGGAAACTTTGAATGAAAAAGTTATAAGAAAAATATGCAGATTAATCGTCGTCGGCTAATTTAGTTATTCAATCTAACAAATCGCTACGGCTAGTCACGACTCGCTAGAGAGATTCGTTTACTTACATGCGAATAGATAGTATGGTAATTTAGAATAGACGAAACGAATACGAAACCCTGACCTAGACGCAAAAGTAGGTATAGAGGTAAAACCGAGCTCGTCGTTCAGCCGTAAATGCAGAACTTGAATCTAATTAATTGTGTTTAGAAAAGGTCGAAGCCGTACGTTTCGTTTGCGTTACATCGGCGAATTATCAATGGAGAGAAACGTGCGCGCGCGTGCGTGTGTGTTGCGTGTCGCGCGCTAGACGTCGATCCTCGATCACGAAGCTTCGTCTCTTCTTGTTTAACTAGGTACGGAGGTAACGCGCGAGGTCATGTTTCTCTCTTCTTCTTCTGCTTCTTCTTCCACGCGAAATGATTTGTCACGCTATTAAACGCCGATGAAAACCAAATCTCGAAGATCTCAGGCTGATGAGGTCAACGTAGACCTTAGTCGTGATCGCTCATCAAGGTAAAGGTCGTGTTGGAAGGTCGACGTAATGATCGATAAATCATTACGTTATTATGCCATAGATTTAATTGAAATGGAATAAAAATCACGAGACGTTCGGTGAACTCGTATCGTTAAACGAAGAATGATCAAGTATTCATAGAGTTCAACGCTCGTTCTTACCACGTGTCTCATAATAAAGTCAAGCCTTCGACGGTTTGTGCACGGTTCGATCCCTTCGCTAAGGCCTTCACTAATAATAATTGCATCCCTCTTCCTCCTGCCTTCTCTGCCTCACCCTAATTTTCCTAGCGTCTCTTCGTCATCTTACCTCGCTTAACTTTAATTAACCTTAATGTATGATTTCCCTAAAGCATGCGTGCAGCGTAAAACGATTAAGTTCGTTGTACGAGCAACAGTAGTCACGTCCTCCTTTGTTTAGAATTTAGTACAGAATACACCGAGATTCGATGAGCTGGCGTAAGGTTAAATAAAACTATTGACCTCGGTGTAATTGCGTGCATTAACTTTTATAATCGATCTTTTCTCCTTATTTTCCATTTATTATTATATATTTTCTACTTTGTGATCGACCGATTCCGATCGATAATCCTTTCTTTTTTCAATCACGAAATTCACGTCTCCTACAATTTGCCTATCGTCTAGCGCCTAATAAGTATATATAATATGAAACCTATGATATAAGGTCTCGCGATTCGTGCCGGACTACTACTATGTAAATCATTTTAATCTTAAGTCGTTTACAGCGTCATTAAACGCGTACGCGAACGGAAGATCGAGATTGCTTTATATTATAGCCAGCGTGTTTGAATATTGCAAGGCCGTAGAAAGTGTCTGCAGCTTGCTATTCAATTAGGTCATCGGTGCATCCTTCGCCTCGGGCGAGAATACGAATAGCTTTCTATCGTATCGTGGAAGCGATTTATATATGTAGGCGCTCCCGTAACTCATGATGTTATCCGTATCATATGATCTACATATATCTTTTTTATGTCTTTTTTTGTCGTTTTTGGAGAACAATGTAAATGGCGAGTGGAAAACGAGCGCGTTTTCTCTAACGCGTATAATTAAAAGAAGAAGAAGAAGAAGAAGAAGAAGAAGAAGAAGAAGAAGAAGAAGAANNNAGAGAGAGAGAGAGAGAGAGAGAGAGAGAGAAATAGACGCGAGATTGAGCGGAGAGATCATCTGGAGTCATAATTTCTCCCGTTGCGGACGACAGAGCAAACTGGTCTACATACGGCAGACGATATCGCAGTGGTGAAAAATAAATTGTACGGGTGACGTAGAAGATATCTCGTCTAGGAGAAAATTAATTACTTGAAATTTCGAACAATAATTTACGCGAGAAAAAACGTGCAACTTTCATGAAAATCATTTCTCTTCGAACGTAGCCAACCAAATGATAAATTGAAGTATCTTGCACAGTGGATACGGCACGATATAAACAGACATCATCTATAATTTCTAACTCTTTCCTTGACTGTAAGAAAAAAATTCAAAGATATCGAAGTAAGAGAAGTCAGAAAAAAGTGCGAACGTTCAACGAGTAAGTAGTTCGCGTTCGTGATAGGCCGGCGATCGATCGTTTCTCGGATCTAACGGATCGACAAGTTTGCGCGCTCGCTCGCGATCTCCCGTGGAAAGGGAATATGCGATGTGCGTCTCGCGCGCATTCGCAGGAGATTGTGCGGCCTGGGAGGTAGTTTTTCGCTCCAGTACTCTACTTACCGCTTGCCACTTACAACCGAACGTTACGATTTATGGAACTCAACTTGTTTGTCGTGCTCCTTTGCGATCGATGACACACATACCATGCTTTTTTGCACGATTTACCGGAATCGTGCGTGTCCTTCTCTTACAGCTTCCACATGTATGTATGTACATACTTACGTGTAGGGGCACCACACGTTGTGTACGTTCATTAAGTCTTCGACGCTTGTCTGTTCTTTCTTCTTCTTTTTTTCCCCCTATTAATTCGTAACACGCAATCGGTGTATTGACATAGTGTTCATCGCTTTTTCAAAGAACACGCACGTCGAAGTTTAATAGATACCTACGTCAGCTGATAAATTGAGCGACGTCAAAAGAGAGCGTGAAAAAATGTCCGCACGGTTTGCATTCGCACGCTTCGTGGATAATCGTTTAACGAATGGTGCGCGAGTTCTCGACATTCCGTATCTCGCATGCGGATCAGGTTGCGTTCGCCGTCAGAACGTATCGTGGACGTTGACTGGAATCGAGAAATACGATTTGTTTCCTTTATTCGTTGTTTCTCGCGATGCGATGGAAATTCCTCTTACGCGCTCGTAAATCCTTTCGCGAAGAATCTCCTGATTGTTCTTAAAATTCGATCGCGTCCATCGAAACAAAGAGGTTCCATGAAAGTGTGTCGACCATTACAGGGGGGAACGTTCTTTCCTTGGTTCGTCGCAATAGACAATAAATAATTACATCCATCCCACAGTCCTTTTCTCGATTGTCGTTCATCTTACCTCACATCCTACATGTATGTACAAACATAGGTATATGTACATACAAGTGGTGTACATAAATAAAATCTCCCGGTTCAATTATAGGCAGATAGAGAGTGATGCATCGAAGATTTTTCTCGAATCTCATCCATACATTCCGTTCTGCTTTCTTGATGTTCACGTCGTTAGTATCCTGCCGAGATTGTACAGCGTACGGGCGAATTTTTCAATTAGCTTATGTCAATAAATAACGCTAGGGGGACGATTAATTAAGATATTCTCGCGTATACATATGTGCCAGGGTAGTAACATAGCTAGAATAAATTTATCCATTCGATCGATTTTCTTTTCATCTAGGCGTTCAGCACACTCGATAAAGTTGCATTTGCTTCTTGCTCGATTACCTTATTTTCTTCACCTAATCCAACTCACACAGATCGACGGATGAATAAACCCAATCGATCTATCATCACCGTTCCATTATCCCTCGTACGAACTCCGTTGGACCATCGGTCGAATCTCTCGTGATTTAATTACATTTCTTCCTGCCCGTGTCTGAAATTCGATAGCCTGGGCTCTATACACACACATATAGTTATAACAGATATTTCCAAACCGGTACTTCGTGATTAGCATTCGAAAGTTTTGTTTCCTTTGAGTTCTAACCGGCCATCTATAACCCCTCTTCCGATATTCTATTATTCTTCCTTCCTCGTCTCCCTCACTTGTTTTTTCTTCTACATTTTTTCTTCTCTCGTAAAAGCGAAGAGACGCATCGTCATGATGTACCGGCGAAATGAGCCTCCTTTTGATTAACAACTATCTGAGATGGGTGTTGCCGGGATTATTAAACCACGAGACCGAGGCGAATTCTCGTTTGTCTCGAATCAACACAAGATTCGGTCATGGCTAAGCGTTAACGAGGAACCACCTAAGTAGATCTTTTCTTGTTTATGTTTTACGAGTATCCCCGCATCCAACTTGCTTCACTCAAATAATCGAACGTAATCTCGGCGGTAACACGAGAAAGTATAAAAATGATGGGAATCACGTTTGAATCGCGAAGATTATTCGATATCGCGTATCTTATCGTAAATCTTGGAAGACTGCCTTCGGCTACTCGGGTGTAAGTTCAAAAATTGTTCGCGGATGGGTGAGCTGATATATGTATATCGGTACGGTATCGATAAGTCATTCGAACGGTTGCTATGCTAGCGTCATTTTACACGAGATACACCTTCGGAAACCTCGTTAATGCTTGGATATGGAGTGGTAGCGTGCTATCTCTCTTTTTCTCTTTCTTTTTCTTCCTATCTCTTCCTCTCTCTCTCTCTCTCTCTCTCTCTCTCTCCCCNNNCGCCCCTCCTGTTTCTCTTCTACAATGATCGTAGCGGGACAAAGCCGTTTGCTACGAGGAAGACGAGATCGTTCCGCCAAGATAATCGTGTCGCGCTCGGTAACACTCTCTGCTTGAATATATGCTGGCAAGTTGACGTCTGATGTAGGACGTTCTATGACGACAGCTTGAAATCCTTATTCCCAGTCTATCGACCATATCGATTTTGATCAAACTTTTCAAAGAATCTTCGTGGTAATTAAAAGAAGTAACATTGTGTTCAGATTGGACATCTTCGGATGAGATAGACTTATAAAAATAATTAAATTTGTCGGAACAACAAGAGTCTCGATTATGAAATATACCGGGTTTAATTATGGAAATGTTACGTGCCGGGTCCACTTGATCCTAAGATGCGTAACGGATTCATCCTCTGAAGAAACTCCTTTGGGGAGGTGGTTGGTAGGAAAAATGAAGGGAAAGGGAAGTGGCGTTTCGTCTTGAGTTCGACTGCAAGACTCATTAGCGGAGCTGATGCAGGCGGACCCTACCCCAGATGCTACGAGTGTAGGATTTTTGGAAGTTGTATATATAGTAACCAGGTATGGATAGAGTACTTTTGAGAAATAATGGAGTGGAAAAAGGGAAAGAGTCATGTAGTGGAGGAGTATAGAAGTATGTAGATCTTGGAGGCGTCTGGGGGGTTACGGGACGTAACAGAACCTAATCGCGTTCGCTGATCAGAGTGATGATGTTGATGAAACAACGCGACTCGATGAGAACACTTCTTAGCACGTCTAATACGCACGCCTACATAAAACACACCGGCTTATCGTGATTTCATTCAACTTACAACCATACAAGCTCGACGAGCGTGGAGAAAGAAACGGGCTCGTATTTCAGGATGTTCGCGTTTCCTTTTTTTGTTTTTTTTTTATCAGGCCGTATCTCGTGCCCATACTTGATTGTGATTCTAGGAAAGATCTCTTTTCTTATGGTTTTCATGCTAGCCGCGTATGCCGTTCCTTAAAATACTTAGCCACAGTTCTGAAATCTTGTACTTAACTATTAGAGTATAAATAATAATAAATTATATATTAAACGATCTCAATATTTAGGAAGCTCCTTAAAAAGTATATTACTACATCTTGAGTATATTCTCCTGAACGAAAAATAATGTTTTTAATTGGCGCGGAAGCTCGCGTGATTCCGCGCACGAAGTTAAGGCTCGTTAATGGCAGCAGGAGTAAGAGAAAGAGAGAAAGAGAGAAAGAGGGAGAGAGGGAGAGAGGGAGAGAGGGAGAGAGGGAGAGAGGGGGAGAGGAGAGCGCGACGCGTTACGGGATAATGCTATGAGGAAGACGAGATCGTCTCGTCGCGATTACAAGCACGTTAAGAGAGAGAGAGAGAGAGAGAGAGAGAGAGAGAGAGAGAGCAGATTCTTCTTTCAAGCTCACGAAGTGCCGTCGGCTGATAAAACGAGAAGAAACGAAGAAGAAGCAAGAAGAAGTTGAATGGTTAAAGTTAAAAAAAAGCTTAAAAATAAGCAAACGTCGCGCGAGTGAAAGGTAACATGGCCTCTCTTACTTATTTTTACGCTATCGATTGTGCATGATTTACTCGGTCGTTTCTCTCTCTGTGTGACTCTCTCTCTCTGTCTTCTTCTTTCTAACTCGCGGAATGAGCCTCACGAATAATGTTGCAAAAGGAATAAAAAGTATCAGCAGCAGTTCCCTTCGCGAGACACGCGCGACTTTCCGAGCTCTCGAGCAGATCGTGCGCGAGGATTGTCGCGAGGATTAATGGATTGCTTATATTTCCAGAGTCCTTCGGTTTTATTCTCCGCGCGGTAAACCGGTCACGAAGACCGATTTACTCTCTCGAGCGAGCAATGCGCTTCCACGGCTCGAGAATCGCGACAACGACCACGCTCCATTGCCTTCTCTTATCTTATATATA
>JAIFRP010004402.1:677907-691588 GCA_032403825.1 Odynerus spinipes
TTTTTTGAACAGGGATATCGCAGCTAGGAATGTATTAGTCTCCTCGCATAATTGTGTCAAGCTAGCAGACTTTGGACTCAGTCGATGGGTGGAAGATCAAAGTTATTATACCGCGAGCAAGTGTAAATTGCCGATCAAGTGGATGGCACCGGAGAGTATAAACTTTCGGAGATTTACTACGTCGTCCGACGTTTGGATGTTCGGTTAGATTTTACCGGAAAATCGTTTAAAAGAAATTCCATTACATTTTCTCTACTTAACGATGTTTTATTTGATTTTAGGCGTTTGCATGTGGGAGATACTAATGTTAGGAGTAAAACCATTCCAAGGTGTAAAAAATAACGAAGTCATTCGTAAATTGGAAAATGGTGAAAGACTCGCGCTTCCTAATCACTGCCCTCCGCGTTTGTATTCCTTAATGTCTCAGTGCTGGAGTTACGAGCCTAGCAAGAGACCAACGTTCAAAGAGATTAGAGAGACCTTGCAGTAAGTTGTCCGCTGGAAATTGCTAAGATAATGAGCAAAAAATATGTGAAACGAAACTCTAACGGTCACTTGATTTATATTACAGTGAAATTTTGTTAGAAGAGAAGCATCAACAGCAGGAAACAATGAGACGAGAAAATAGAAGGGTTCAAGCTATGTCCTGGGGTACGAGAAATACTTTTTTTACATTAATTATTCTTCAAGCGTTCAGCAATAGCAAAAACATTCATTAAAACACGAAATGTTATATTTTGCAGGCGCAGATGAAGTTCCACCACCGAAGCCTTCGAGACAACCACAAAATACAGCGGCAGACCCAACACAATTAACTGCAGCTGCGCCTGTCTCTACGTATATCGTAGCGCAGAGTCCCGAAGTTCTTGCACAACTTCTTAAGGATAACCAAACTAGGGGGGTATGTCCCTCTGTCTACACTACTCCTGCCTCTCCATTTAACACACTCGCCGTACAATTCCAAGACGAGGATCAAGTCTTGACTACCGCTGTTGTCTCAGATTTACCCTTTTTCGATCCAGCGATTTCCGAACCCACAGCTTCTCACGAAACAACACAATCGGGAGATTCGACTCTGTCCGACACTAATTTAGATTCTCTTGACTCCTCGGACACCGTGTCACCTCTCATGTCGAGTCTCAGTATTTCGGACCCAGCGCAGACACAATCGCCAGCCGCTGGTAGAAAACAACAGAAGGTTAAAGAGATGCAAAACTTGTACGCGGTTAGCTCTAAAGTTGTCGGTAACATAACGGGAGACTTGTACTCACCTGTGCAGAAATTTTTAGTGTCTAATCCGATACCCATTACGACTAGCACTTGCGGCGAGATTTACGGACCGGTCGCTAATTTCACACAAAGTTCGGCCATCGTAGGTAATCTCAGCCAAAGTCCTAGCGTAGGTGGTAACTTTGGTGAGAACCCAGGCAATTTTGGACCTAGCAGCTTGAATAATCAAACTCAGTTTGTGACTGGCACGCATGTTCAATCATCTAATCTTGGCCAACACTCCACTAATATCACCAGCCAAGCATACGCTAGCGGTCAACCCACGATTCCTAGCAGTTCCTCGGCTTCGACTACCATGACCACTGCAGGATCTCCTCGTATTATTAACACAGTTAACGTCCCAATATCCACTGCCAATGCGGAGTGTTTGTACGGCCCTGTCTTGAAATTTCGAGCCCAAACCGCTCAGAATCAGAGTAGCGGGGACATAACGTGTGTTAGCTCGTCCACGTCATTTGTTCCAAGCGCAAGAAGTCAATTAGTTTATAGCCCTACTCCGGTTCAGAACTTACAGTCTCAGCAGCTTTATTCCCAAAACTATCAACACCAACAGATCTATTCTAACGTTAGTCAAACGGGTCAACAACACGCGTACATTCCACGCACGCAACAAGCACAAAATATCCAACGACAAGCTCCTTTGCAACCGCAATCTCATCCCTACACGTCGCCACAACACAGCATTCAACAAAGTCAAACCAACAGTGCCAATCCGATATACACAGCTCATGCCACGTCCGTCACGGTCGTTCAAGCGCAAAAGGTGCAAATGCCAAATTATATACCTCAAGTGCAAAGTGGAATGGCGAGTAGCCAAACGCCTACATCACAGAACATTATCGCAAACCAGCATCAGTCATTTGGAATAGCACAAGCTCATGGCATTCAACCACGTGTCGCTGCGCCAGGTGGTATCACGATTCAACAAACTAGCCAACAACATAATCAGCCGCATATCCCTAACTTCATCATAGGTCAACATTCTGGCTATATCACACCTACGGAACAAACGCAAGTGCAGTACAATGCTGCAGGTTTCTCCGCACAGCAACAAGCGATAAATGCGGTCAATTTAAAGCAACAAATAGCACAAGCTACACCAGCGATCGTAAAAGGGGGTGCGCCTCAAGTAGCGACCGGCATAGCGAAAATCAGTACGTTCATAACGCCAAAAATAGACGAATCATTGACAAGTTCGACAGATGGTACTCTGTCCGGATCGCTTATATCTTCTGCTATCAGCGACAGCACCATGTCATCTAGCAGCTCGATGACAGAGGAGGCACAGCAAGATCAGGTTTGACTATGCCTCCTAGGAATGAAAAATTGCATTTTCTATCTGCAAGCATATCATTTGAACATATTACACAGTTCCATGTAGCACTGTACATCTATTTTGAGGCGAATGTCTCGTATATGTGTGTATATATGCTTTGCAGTATGCAAACATGTGCACTTCCTCATAAACATAACACCACAAGCGTGTGCGTGTATCCATAAACACCAACATACATACATGCTCTCTCTCTCTCTCTCTCTCTCTCTCTCTCTCTCTCTCTCTCTCTCTGTGTGTGAAACATATACGTACATATATTTTCTTCTTTGGTTAAGACAAGAATTTACCAAAATATCGAATACTTTGATTTGCTACTTGATAGGCTTCTTTTATTTATGCATGTCGAATTAATCCAACGCTGGACTATTATTGTTTTATCGTTATTTATTTATTACGTTGTATTATACACACACACACACACACACACACACACCATAATGTAATGTTGATTGCATGCAGCAAGTTTAACTGCATTATAACTTACATTTTGAAATTACGCACTTCGAGGATTATGCATCTCTTTAATTTTTATTGTATACATATGAACATTTCATTTAAGAAATACGTGCGTATCTAAATATCTTTCTTTTTATCTTATTAAGACACTAATATTTTCAGTAAATTTACCCTAGAAGACGCATATTATAATGAGACTTTCGTGAATATTTCAGAGGAGTGCGCAGTCACAGATTTTTGATAGTGGTGCTGATAGTTTCATTGGTGGGATCGACGCCGAACAAAAGTTATTGGAACAACGACTTCTGGAGCAACAACGTCAGTCGGAAGAAGACAGTCGCTGGCTTGCGAGAGAAGAGGTAATAATGATTCATTTTTATTGAATTAATTTAATATTTACCTTAATAATTAATTTTCCCTGTTTTCTTCGCAGAAACGATTGTCAATCGCAACGAGTGGTGATGAAAGTGCTAGTCCGCCAATTCCTCGCTCGGTCACGCAGTCACCAAACCACGAGCCTCTTACTGCCAATACAGTATCTCTAGGCTCTGATAAAGGACCTGAAAGAGAGAAAGAGAAAGAGAAAGAGAGAGAGAGAGAGAAAGAAAGAGAGAGAGATAAAGTAATTGTCGTAAAGGTAATAATCTAAATAATAGATAATTAATAAGTACTTGCTATAACAGGTCATTCTTCATTTATGATACTTATAATAATTTAATGAATTTCCAGAAAATGGAACCAACACCAACAGCAGATTTGGATAGAACCAATGACAAAGTATATGATTGTACTACTAGCGTAGTTCGAGCAGTTATGTCTCTGTCGCAAGGTAAACTTATTTAATAAATTGATAGGCACATACACGCGCGTACATATGGGTGTGTAAATATAATGAAAATAATTACAGGTGTCCAACAAAGTAAAGCTGATCAGTATTTAGAATTAGTTCGGAGAGTAGGTATTGAATTGAGAGCTTTACTCTCCTCTGTCGATGCTCTTGTAGAAATATTACCTATATCTGCACACAGAGAAGTAGAAATGGCACACAAGGTTTTAAGTAAGGACATGGCTGAGCTTGTGACGGCTATGAAATTGGCACAAAATTATAGTGCTACCACGTTAGATGCCGAGTACCGGAAGTGAGCTTTTTTATATTATTCTGTTTTGTTTTCAATGATAATTAAATGTATTGTATTTACTTGTTGAGATCTAATGACGTTGCATCTATTTGCATTTACCAGGGGAATGCTTTCTGCAGCTCATATCTTAGCAATGGATGCAAAGAATCTCCTAGATGTAATCGATTCTATTCGTATTCGATATCCTTATGTGGATAATCAAATTTGTCAAAGACAAAACGATAAGAACACATCATCGCGAGACTCGACGCCGGAACATTGCATTCGATCGAGTCAATCGGGTGAACATTTTTTGAGAAGAAGTCAGTCCAGTGAAAGACAAGCGACAACGTTCAGACAAAGCCAAAGTGGAGACCTTCTACATCGAATGGGTCAATCGGTTGATCGTTCTTTGCAGGTGATTTTGATGTATATTTTCATTCTCATTAAGTAATTCTATAAGTAAACATATATATTACTAATGAAATTTAATTGTATTCATTTGATAGGGAAGTCAAACTGATGTTAGTAGTGGAACTAGTTTAGAAAGGAGGCATCACATCGTAACGAATAGTCTTGAACGTAATTCAACGAGTAGAAGACAAATGGCAACCAACAGCTTAGAAAGAAAGAGGCCATCGTTATCTTGTAATATGGGTCCTATGAATAATTCCGTAAATCTTCCACCGATTGTACCAGTAACATGCAATTTGGTTCAGACAGTGGGACCTGTTATTCATCCAAGTCAGTCAGTCGCGATGGGTGTTAATCAACAGTCAGTATTTACTGCTAATAAGTCTTCAAACGAAGCACCTGCCAGTGACAGCTAACGAGATGCCTTTGACTGAGGTGACTATTCTTAAGAATTATTATCGCTGGTATTCTAAACGATTAGCGATAATATTTATGTACACTGATTTCAGGGATACTTTGGAATACTACTTAGATCGTATGTAAATAGACGATAATGTATGAGTTACCTGTGTATGTCCCATGAATATATCGACGACAGGATATTTAGTATTTGTGCTTTTTAGCTCTTTTTAATATTTATATATACAGACACTTTGTCCAGGCGTACTTATAGATAGGACAGTATTCACCGGATATAGTACTAGTATATTAGATAATTTAAGTCACAACTATAAAGAATCAACTCCAAAGTTTTAGAATTAACGTTACTATTTGTTATGGAAAATACGTGTGTGTGGGATGATGCAAGGAACTTCGTGTACTCAATTAAAATTGCGATTATATGCGGGAACACATCTGTACACATGTAGCAAGTATCTCGCCCCCCCCCCTCCCTCTCTCTCTCCTCCCCTGCTTTTTAGGGTTTCTTTTAACGCTTGAGAAAAAAATACCAAACATAAGTGTTCAATACTGTTGCAACTTTGTTATTCGCATTCCTCATAGTTGTCTCGTTGTATCATCCCATAGGCAGTTAAATATTGCATATATCGTGCAAAGATTTGGTTTCTTCTAAGACACAGTGTTGCCACGTTGTTTTTTTTTTAAATAAAAGTTCGTAATTTGATAGTCTATTTCCTATATACAAAAGTACTATGGGAAATAATAATTATAATGTAAAGAATGGGACTGAACGTTATTTTTATTAGCAAATTATTTAACGATTCATACCAATTTGCAACGTTTGTACAAGATGTTTTATAAAATGCGAAAACTCTTTCTCCAACAGTAAGTCAGTTCCTACAAAATATTTTTAGGCAATATCATCTTTTCACAAAGAGACAGTACTAATAACTTATTATTAGTGCGATCGGCAGTAAACATTTACATTAGTTCTGTGCTTCATTAAGCATCGCTGCACATTCTACAAATAAATGGCATTTCTTTTTGTCATACATATAACATATCGTTCATTAAGTTCCTGGGAAATTCAAAATGTCATTTAGGAAACATTCCCGAATGAATGTTTCAATTATACTAATGCTACGCATGCTCATCATCATAATTATCATACTTGCACACAATAAAAAACCGTTTTAACCGTGCTACGATTTTTATTATTTCCAAAAATTTGTATTTACGGCTTTAAGCCTTAATGTGCCAAGGTGTGCTTATGTACTCAAGACAAAATCTAGTGCAAAGTTTTACCATGCCACTTATCATCCCAGGAACCAGTAGTGATATAATTACCAATAGTATAATCATTGACACTGCTACTGTTTTGAGAGCACAAGAGACTTTCTTAAATTATTTTAAGTGTACATAAAATGCTATACAAAACTTGCTTATTTTAATTCTGAACATGATATTGGTAATAAGACCGATAAAAGTTTTATTGAGTATGCATGTTTTGTCTTGCAGCAATATATGTATATTTTTATCTTTATATAAAAAAAAAATTTACTTCTGTTTTCTTTTTTTAAATCTTAATAATTTTAAATTGGTGAATCTGAAAGTATATCATCTAAATTTTATTCAAATATGAGACCAATTTCCACCTCACAATTCTATATAAGATGCTTGTAAAATCATAGCACTTATGAGTATCCATGTTGTATAAAATATCTTCATTATTATATTATTATAGAAATATTAATAAATACCGTTCTCTGTATGAATTTCATTTTTTGATTCTTTTCTATGTGGAGTAATCTGCAATGTTTAACATTTTCATTATTTCTTCAACTTCACTTGAATATAACAAGATTTTTAAATAATTCTGTTCCTACTTTTCACATTGAATTTAATATATACATATATTTCCGATCTTATCGATGAAACGGATCTAGGAACGGAAATAGGATACCATGAAAACTGTTGCTGCTATGTCAGTTGGAAAGGAGAAAAAATATACAATATATAATCTCATTTCAGAGATATTTATAAATTTGTGTAAATGTAACTATGTATCATGATTGCAAGCAAAATAAACTGCGCATATGATTTCAGCATCATAAATGCATTATTTAAATTAAATCCTAATAATAACCATTATATTGATAAAGTTTATGTTAGGATGTATATGTTTTGTCTTTTGTGATGATGGTCGCAAAACATCTCTCATTTGATATGACCATAATAAATTTTCAATATTTATTTACCATGCTTCGAACTGTAATATTTAACACCATTGTGCATGGAACATCTTGCATACTTAGTTAACAAACCATTCACATTCAGTTTACTTGTTGTAAAGCACCTGAAATAATATTATTACTGTTAAATAACTATTTAAAATTGAAAAAGGGAAGAACTGAAGAATTGTTTCACCCACAATACATATGGTGTTATATCTTCAAAAGTCCACTTTTCTTTTGCTTTAAATATTTCAGTAAGTCTGTCATGAAGATTTTTGGGTAAATTCTCTTCAGGAAAGGACACCACTTCTCTTTGCATGTTATTTTTATTATAGATAACAAGAGCGATTCCTCTTAAGTATTCCTCTTTTGGTGTTATTTCTAAAAAATATTTTAAATAAATATCGTAAATTTCTAGAATTTGTAGTTCACTACCTGTGTTTCTATCTACTTACTTTCGGGTACACCTATTTTCCATGATTCCATAAAATCCTCATACTTGTTGGTAGGTAAAGCTGAAATAAGAACTTTAGCTAAAAGTTTACATATTTTTTCTTCATTGTATCTGCAAAATAAGTTTAAATGTGAAATAAACTATATCAAGGAATATATGTGTTATTATAAAATAATACCTATATAAAGGTGTACTATCCTCTTTTACTTTTTCACTTAAAATTGTATATCTGTCAAATAATGCTTGAAACAGAGATTCTGGGATAAGCTCTTTTAAAGAATCACATGTGGTCTCTTTGTCAACTTCATCAATTTCCCATGAGTAATCATTAAATAAATCTAACATGTATGTCACATATCGTGCCTCTGCTTCAAATGATACTAGTCGAAGATAACCTTGAAACATGAAAGATAATGTAGTAGCCACTTTTAGTAAAATATACTCAATCAATAATTTTATAAAGAATTACCATCTATTGTGACAACTAAATGATCGCTTAAAGCCTGTTTCAATTCATCTTCGCTGGCCTGGACCTCATTTTGTAATTTATCCCAATCATAAAGTGTCGTTAAATCTACAGTTGATTCATACTCTTTACCATTATAACATGAAGGTTCAAGTATAGCCAATATTTTATCAACATGAGGTTTGCATTCAAGTACTTCATAGTAAGTATGAAAAATTCCTTTAACGCAACATCTTTTTACCAATCTGTTAGATCTTTCTGGGTTCTTTGTCTCAGGACCCAATGACAAATCAGATATCAATAACAAAGAATTTGATGTTTCTGCTTCTTTTATCTCATAAGTTTGGTTCTTGGTACAAAGTACGGCGCATTCATCTTTTCTACCTTTGAAAGCTAAACTTAAATCCCATAAAGTTAGTTATCTTACTCAATTATACTATAAAAGTAAAATAAGATATTATACCAATCTCCTTTATTAACTATTTCCAATAATTGTTCATCAAGTTCCAATAGTTTAATACTGTGATCAGAATAAGTATCTTCTGTAGGATATAATATTTGTGATATTCCAGTAAGATTGGATTCATCTATGGCTGCTAACTTTAATGTCTCTTGCACATGTTCTACAGTACGTACATAGCTGGAACATTACGAAATTATATATTACCTAAAAGTTTTTATAAATAAATGTAAGCAAAAGTATTTGAATTGTATACGAACTTTGTGCTTTTAGAATCGTCCATAATTTAAATTTACACTATGAACGAGAAATAATAACAATGATAGTTACTTTGATTTGAATTGAAAAAAGAAAGATATGAAAGTTGATCCTTATAATAAAATTCTCCCGCGCGCGTTCATAACAGTACCAATAATATTTACAGAAAATACCAAGCTTAGTACAGAAAAATTACTATGAACATTTTGTGAATCAGTTACAAAATAAATTCCCTAGAATAGTTTGGTTTCCCTGCTTTCGTTGTTCAATTTATCGAAAAAATTCAGTATCTGGTGGCCATATTATTGCCTTGCCGTTGCTCTTACCAACGAACTGTTCTGTGATCAAAAAGTCTGACTTCTATCAAATTCTATTTTTATTACGGTACGTATTCTTCTTGTATTTATTCAAATACAAGTGTCTTTACAAATACTTGTTTAAAAATTAATCATTATATCGTATACAAGAATGTGTTTTCCAAGGTAACTCATGGTATGACATATTAACCATTTATTTCCATTACTTTATTATCGAATCATGCATAATTTCTCGATAAAGTGTCAATTAGTAATAAATACGAGATATATTTCGATAGAAAGCATAATCCCTAATGAGAAGTGATGAGTTTTTAAATATTGTTATATTTTATTTTTAGGGAAACTACTTAGTAAGAAATAACAATGTCGAATGATGTAAATATGCAAGCTGACAAGGTACGAGATTATTTGGATATTTAGCATGCTTATAATCTTGCATGATAATAAAATTGTATAAAATATGTGAATATAAATTGTATACTTATATGTGTATAAATATACGTATAATGCGCGCACGCGCACACACACACACACACACACACACACACAAAACATATGGGCGTATTCTTGGGCTGCTATCGGGAAGAGGTTGAGATTTCAATAATTCATCTATTTGGAACACTGGAAAATCCTGGTAAAAGAAAGCTCTCGATTAATACCACTTTTCCTTTGAATTAAGCCCGATGAAGAAGAGAGTGTCGGTAAAGCTGAGGAAGAAGAGGGCAGATCGTCTGTTGACCTGCATGCGGTACCTATCACTGCAAATTAAACTTGCTGCTTAAAAGCCTATCTTTCATGACTTATCCTATCTTTGCTGCTGTATTAACTCCAGTTTGTATTGTATAGTAGTGTGATCATAACTTGTAAAAACTTCATATCAAAGTAATTATGAAATTATATAAAATAAAAATGAACTTTTAGCAAGAAAGTGGACCTGTTTATGGCGGTTGTGAAGGACCTAATGCTATGTACGTAAAATTGGTGAGCAGCGATGGTCATGAGTTTATTGTGAAACGAGAACATGCGTTAACTAGTGGAACAATAAGAGCTATGCTTAGTGGACCTGGTCAGTTTGCTGAAAACGAGGCTAATGAAGTTAATTTCCGTGAAATTCCGTAAGTTTTTACTATACCAAAAAAATTATAATTATTATTTAATGCAAATTAAAAAATTTAATCGATATTTCTTTTCTTGTACAGCTCTCATGTATTACAAAAAGTCTGCATGTATTTTACTTACAAAGTACGGTACACAAATAGCAGCACAGAAATTCCAGAATTTCCAATTGCACCAGAGATCGCGCTAGAACTTCTGATGGCTGGCAACTTCCTAGATTGCTAGATATAATATTAATCTTGCAGTGATTTATTTTCTGATAAATTTAATTTCCCATATTTCTATTATTTACCATCAAAAAAGTTACACATCATTTGAGAAATATTTAACAACTAAATAATAGCATTAATGACTTTAAGTCTAACACTCAGGAGCCATAGACAAAGATTAAGTACTCATGAATCCGCAATAATTATATGTAATTTCTTACCTAATGTTTTACATCGATATTCCATTAAATTTTATAAGAATTGGCTTTTTACAGGAACAAATATATTTGTTATTTTGCCTGATAGATTGTTTGAAGACAACCAAAAATATTTTAATCACTAGTAATGCTATAAATATTTAAATACCAAGATGTAGCAGAGTGGTATGTGCATGAATATTCAGCTGCACAGATAAATATCGTCTGCAAATAATATATTATAAATAAAAAAGACAAACCGTTTGCATAATGTCATTTTTATGGGATCAGATGATTGTGCAACTTTTCTCATGGCGAAGAATTTGGATCATTACATTCTGTATAATAACACATGTTATATTTTTTGTTAAATATAAGTACATTTATTTATTCTTGGATTACATTTCTATTTGACAATGAACTTCCTGTAACTATTTGAGAAAGTTTGTCACCCTATTTTATTTTTCAAATGCAAAGTCAGAAATGTAGGTTTCTAAGTAGAAAATTACCTTTATAAAAAATAAGTTAGTTATTATACAATTCAAATGTGTTGATATACTGTCAAGTAGGAGATAAATATTGTTTTGATGTCTGTATACAAAGAATGTATGGAAATCTTAAGTATAAAGGAAGTCAAGTGCATTAAAATGGTTTGTTAACTTTGGTGCGTAATTACCTATAAGTACATTATAATGATTGTGTAAAAATATATATTAAAGCATAAAATCATAAAAGTACTAAAATTTTATTCTCTGTGACCCATTTCAACATCTTTTATTTATATAGAAATGTGAACATCAATAATTACTCTTATTATAAAATGTCTTTTTAGTTTATCATTGAATTTATTGCTTTAGAGTAAATGCAAACACAAATATATTTTATCTATTCAATTTATAAACAAGTAATCTTAGAGCTGATTGGTACTATTCAACCATGACTAAACACTATTTTAATATTTGTAACTAATTTTCAACATTTACCTAACATAATCTAATACATTAGTATGTTCAAAAGAAAAAAGTTAATTACGAGGACGATTTACTTCCAGTCATAATGCTACTACCCTTTGTTACATTATCTATACATTGTTTAAAAACATGAAGATTTTCATTTTTTTTCAAATCTTTTTCAAGATCTTTGAACTTTGCCTCTAATCGCTTTGAATAAGCTTCCAATTTATAAGCCGCTTGCTCCAACTTGTTGACACTGTCATCAATTTGATCTATATTTTCCAGTATAGGTTGTAACTTTTTGTATTTCTCATTTAATGAATCCAACGATATCGCAACATTTGATGATATTGTCTTTAATTCCGTATACTTTGCGATAGTCTCTTTATTAAGTCTCTCCAATAATCTGTAATCAGCGTGAGTAGCGGTGAGTTCTTCTTGTAAGTACTCGCCGGTCTTTTGGAACATCGTATTAGCCAAACGACTTAGGTTTGGATCATGAGGATCGAGTGCTTCGAAACTACTCGTGCTAGTCGAAAGAGTTGTACCGCGTTTTGGCGATTCGCATCTCGAATTTCCATCTGTCATCGAGCTCTCCATCTGTGCAGGCATGGATTGTGTCATTTCTTTTGACGGCTTGCTGACTGTCGTCATTTTTCTGATTACTTCGTATTAATCAGAATAACAATTATAAAATGAACGATCAGCTGTAATATTGATAAATATTTCGTTACGAGAAAATCCAAAAATATTTGACAGCGTTACAAAAGACGCTTCATAATAAATCCTTTTTCTAACCTTACCCGCGCCACATTTTCGAAACGCTTGGTATGCACTTGATTATCACAATATGATAAAGTTTTTACACTATTTACATTTTGCAATTAATTATTTTTCTTCACAAAAATAACTACATCTATGACATCGTTAGTCGTTGACAAAATTCTAATTGATCTAGAAGACGTCAGTGGCGTGAAGCATTTACAGAAACTTCTCGATCTTTTCTCAACAATTACAGTGCAGCCATAGCATATACAGTATCGCAATTCTCTCAATTTTACGTTAGCATGAGCGAAATAAACAACTTGTCCAGTAACACCATCTAATTTTCTTTCTCACTTATTCTTACCTCTCTCTCTCTCCCCCGCCACAACACGATCAACAATTTTATCGGTCGTTTGAACGGTCATTTAAATGGTCTGCTTTCAGAGCAGAAATCGAAGCAAATATTTTCGATTACAATTTAATTTTGCATGCTGCTTGGTTTTAGACAGTTAGCAGAAGTATGAATTCGTGCAAATGGGTCCAACAAATAATAAGAATAGTTTAAATAAACTGTAATTGCAATTTATTTTTCTAAGATAATAGTTAACTTATATAAATATTATATACAAGTTTTCAGTTCTCTTGAAAACACTGTGATATTAACTTTGTTTCAGATAGTGCTGCATATTATAAATAATAATTAAGAAACAGAAGTCAAGGAGAAATTAATTGAAGATAAACAAAGAAAATAGCTAAGTTGTTTGGTACAAGAGTGCTTACAAAATATGATATAAATCAATATTTGTTTAAATTTCCAAAGAAATATAAAAGGTACAACATTATTTCATAATTATTATTCTTTATATAAATCATCCTTGTAATTGTAACATATGTATTATTTTGTTATTGATAAAATGATATAATATTTACAGATAACTACAATGGGTACGTGCTTGTAGAATGTTGGATCTAGAATCTAAAGATCCACAATATACAAATAAAAATTGCATTTTATTACATTACCATTTTCAAAAGAAATGAAACGACATAAATAAAATTAGAGCTCGTCTTTATACAAAGGCTGTAATAACAATATCATACAATATCAAACAGACCACATATTGAGCAACAGTAAGTTACTAATGATAATCTTTATTTCAATATAAACTTCTACAAATCAAAACTAATAAAAAAAGAAATGTTCAGAGATCGTGCAACAGTTGGAAATGAACAAGAAAA
>JAIFRP010004402.1:730334-742367 GCA_032403825.1 Odynerus spinipes
ATCTAACTTTAAACCATTTTATTTTATTATTTTTTCAACTCTACTGAATACCTGTATATACCTATTTAATATATTAAAAAAATACTGTACCCCGTTAAATAAATAAAGAAATTTATTTATTTACATATAGGTATTGGTGATCTTGGTGATATGGCACACAAAGTGTTAACCGAGTGACACTGATATTTCGGTTCATTGACACGTCGATGGAATAAGGAACATCGTAAGTTAAGAATTACATTTTTGTCTTCCTTCCCGTCTTCTTTCCTGGTATCATGCGAGGGGGAGAGAGAAGAAAAAATACTTTCTTAGTATGGGGATAATAAATAGTATTATGTAACAGCTGAAGAATGCGAAAACACGTGGCCCATAGATGAGTATGTTAATAAACGATCTTGAAATCCCGGCTGACCTCGACGTTTTCAAGGTTCTATTCCACGAACATTGAATGTTTCATTGTGAGTGAATCCGTTAGAAAAATGTTTCTTTCTATTAGAGGATTTCTGAATCCCCATCGCGAAACGATAATGATAAATGCATCGTTGCTAGATAAGTATCGTTTCTTTTTAAGAACCGTACACGTACGTTACATACATATGCACATATCGGAACGACATGATATGACAACGCAGAGGATTTCTGTTTCATTCTGATATTATAAATCCACGTGCGGTCTTGCGCAAATTTTTGAGTGCATCGATGAGAGTAGAACACGGCCGTGTAAAGGACGGCTCCTCGTGTGCCAAAAAAATTTCATAAAACGTTTGTTAAATGTCACCGATATTTCATGCAGATTAAGTCTCCTTCTCTTTTGCCCGGGTGGCATCATTTTGTTCAAATTTATATTCTCGATTAATATGTAAATAAGCCGAATCACCGAAAGGGGTTGCTTATCGCTTTTTAGTTCGACCTTTCGTTCACTCGTGAACGTGTGATTTTCTGCGAATCTTCTATTTCTAAAGAAAATACATTTCGTGGATGACGAGTAATCACTGAAAAGGGTACGAAATATCGTTATGTTTCTATCACGTGCATATGCGCGCGTGTGTGTGTCGTCAGAGACGTGAATTATTTTCCCGGTCTACGGAATTTGCACAACGTTTTGTCCGGTTGAACAATACAAAATAGATCGTTGTGAAAGATCGTGCGACTCGATAACGTTCCCTGAGAAGAAAAAAGTGGCATAATGAGAGTTCACCTTATCAATGTTCGTCCGCTCTCATCGTAAGCTCTTCTCATCGATGTATTACAAGGGTCGATAAAAGAAACAATCGTACGGTCGTTCTAGTTTTTGCATGGTTTTACCTCGTCGGTAGTTAAAAATTGACGGCCGTTGGCATATACCGCTCTTGCAAAGTCTCTGCAGATAAGTGATGATACTGATATTAAATCGTAAATTGTAATAGTAGGAGTTTACGTGATAAAGAATAAAGTAAACTCTACAAAGTACCGATTAAAAAAAAAGTATCCCGTCTTTTTGTTCCTGACTGTACTTACATAGATGCAACCGCGGTCGGCCTGCGAACGAAAAAGATCTAGGATGAATAGAGCCGTCTCCGAAAATAATAAAATGATATACAAAGGAGAGAAAGAGAGAGGGTATGGAGTCCTGTGCATTGTGATTAGCGAGTATCCAAATGAAATCAAATTAAAAGTAACGTATAAGGTAAAGGTACCAGAAACCTTATTTTTAATGTTTTTCTAACAACTGGTCAACTACTGGTACATGGTCAACTACTGGTACCTTTACCTTACGTGCGATTTAATGCTGAAGTGTCCGTTGACATACATATAACACCACGCGACCTGCAATTAATCTCACGGACGTATCGGCAAAATCACTAAGTGTTGCAGGCGGCGTGTCGGATTTTATTGCGGAATCGTAAATTATTGCTGCTTGAGGAGGCTGATTCTCGAGACGAGGAGAAAAATTCGACGTAACGGAAGTACGTAGACGCGTGCTTGCATCGATCTAGTTCGATTAATATTTAAAAGAAGACAATAAAGTAACGATGGATAATTGCGAATAAATCATACAATCGAATGAATCGATAATAATTGTCCAATTTTTTTATTCGAATATTGATTTATTTATTGTCAAATCGCCATTTAATAGAAGATCGATGCTCGTATTCTATTTATTCATTTTAACACTGAAAATGATATCTATTATGAGTAACTATGTGTTTTTACGTGAATTACTATTTCATCCATCATGGAAGATAGTTTTATGAACATTCAAAAATTCGATTGTTACTAGATACGCGATTAATTTCGACACGTCCTGCGATGTTACTCATTGTCAGATGATGATTATTTATATCAAATAATTCGGTTATTTTTCTTCGCAATCGCCCGTTACGTCATTACAATGAAGGTCGCAAAAGACGACGAAACAGCGATAACTTTGTTAAAATATGAAAAGTATCATCGATTACCGCAAATATTTTTCTTCGAAGAAGCACGGGTAATTCATTATAAACATGCCTACGTGTTCTTTTACATTTTTAACGTTTCTCTCATAGAAAATCGCATTGCCCATTCGCTAGTCCTTATTCGACCAGCCTCAATTGCGGCCCTTAAATGGCGTGTCACAACAATAAACATTGTCTTGGAATAATGATGCGAATAACATAGATCTCGATACTAGCACGGTTCCACTCGTCAGTACGCTCTTACGAAAGTCCATGCAACGATTCTACGTTTTCTTACTGGAGATAATTTTAAAAATGTTAATTTCACACGATCGATCTCGAAGTTCGGAATCGATACTACATTCACAATCATGAAGTCTCTCTCAAGTTTGTCGGAGCTCATAATTCGAAAAACAAGAAGCCCGATCGATGTCGAACGAACATTCTTACAAAATAACATTAAACTCGTCATGCGACCCACGATAAAAATATGCATATGTATGTACATATGTAACTTTACATACATGTTCGGTGTGTCTTTCGTTCATCGTCTCAAAACTTTCCTCCTTTTTTTTTTTTATCTTTACCTGGGGGAACAATAGCGAGCCAACAGCGTGTTCTTCGTCATTATACGGATAAACGCGTGTAAACGATATCTGCTTTCTCTTCGATATCTACGAACAGGCGAAAGTTAACGACCAGTTTCATGGTACCTAGAGTAAATAAGAGTCAATGAATTTCAAGTTCTTCCTTTCTTACCGTAGTACCGAAGAAAAAGAAAAGAGATAAGAGGAAGAAGAAATGTAGGAGGTGGAGGAGGAGGAACATTATCGTTATTATACGGCACTGGCCTCTTGCCTCCTTCATGCAAGGTGAAACCAGGAATAATTAATGAATATTGAAAACGTTTTACAAGCCCTGACATTAGGTTAGCAAAGTCCTAGGAAATATTATTTGATCAACTCGTAAGCACTTCCACTGAAAAAAAAAAAGCTTGGATCTTTTTCACTAAGTGAAAGGACCCGACAACAATTCCGTTCAATTTTACAATTGGCGATGTGTTATAATCATAGTTAGCACGTAGAATCGCGTGCATTGAAACGTGGCGTTAATTGTAGATCCCTAAGTTTTCTTTTTCCCTTTTTTTTTTAACTTACCAAGATCTATCAACAAAGAGAGACCAGAGGTCGTTAAACACACAGGCGTGACGATTTCGCAGGCATGACTCCTCTTCTCTCATGTCCTCGCGACATCAACGCTTAAAACGGGTAGAAAGAGAGAAAGATTATGAGGAAATGAGCAAGGATGCAGCAGCGAGCGAACCGAGCGCTCTTTCTTTCTTTTATTTCTTACTTTTTCTTTGGTACCGAGAACGACCTCGAGAAATGGGTCGAAGCGTCTCTCGTATGGTTATTACCCGTGGCTTCTTCTTTCTTCTTCGCGGATCGCAACAAGAAGATGCCATGCTTGCTCGAACAAGGACGGAAACACAATTATTACGAAGAAACTCATTTGAACGGATTAAAGTAGGTACCATAGACATAAGTAGTAACTCCGTATTTTTACCCTCGGTCAGCCGAGCGAGAGCTACGAAATTGTTGTTTGATTCTGCTGAAACCAAACCTAGAGAAGATTCATCGTCATCGAGTCATCGTCACAGTACGCGAGAGTATTTGCAAAAAGAGTATCGAGTATCGAGTTATCCAAGAAAAGCCATAATGATTTCTCATAAAAATTTAGAAGTACAACGAGGAATAAGAGATTATGAAGGTTTGGTCTTGAATTATTTCTACCTGACGCCTTGCCAACAGCCATATTAAAACTTTGTATGGGAGTTACGAGTTTGGTGACCTTTAGAAGACCTTTCGAAGACTGCCAATGTCACGTTCAATACGGCATTAAGTTTAACGATCGAATTTGCACCATCCTAACTGTAACGTCACTGTTCCTTTTAAAAGGAGTTCAGGTAGACCGTGTAACGGTGTTGATCGTGTTCCTCCTTCCTTGATCCAAGGATACTCGATACGTGTATTGCATGTCAAACGAACGGCCTTAAACTTAACAATAACGATGATTTTGTAGAAGAAGAATCAGGGATCTTCGGTAATGCACAAAGTACGATAAAATTCGAGGATTCGACTGCTCTCTTGTTTGTTTCCTGGAACAGGTTGCATCGTTTACATACTTATCTAACAATAAGTGTCTTATAACGAACCGATCGCCATTCGTGGATATGATCATCCAGAGACGTTCGAGATGCCCTTGAGCTACATAAGAGAATAATAAAAGAGCTAAACGATGTAGCTCCTTAATAGAAAAATTCCATTTCGCGAATAATGTTGATTAGGATAATTATATTACAAATGTCGGATCTATCAAACTCGACCCCGACTAGAGTCTGGTAATATCGTATATAATATACATATATAAATGTATACAGGATGGACTAGCTTTTTTATATTTAGCTTTAATTTTTGGTTTGCTTAAATAAGTAAAAACCCCAAAAAAAAAGTTTTAGCTTAGAAAAAGCACGAAATTTCTACCATATTTTGATATACTAAGTAGAAAGGTTTTCTTGATCGAATACTATGTTGACGATTCTTTAAAAAACGATATCTAACTCTTGAGCGTAAAATTTCTCCATATTTTGATATAACAAATTTTCAGATTTTCTTGATCAAACGGTAGGCCGATGATTGTTAAAGTTATCCTTGTGAGATCAAGTATGGAGTACATTGTACAATGTAGGATCTAGAGTGCGAATGCTTCAAGGATGTTTGCCATTGTCAAGGGACACTCCTCTCGTTACTCTAGCGATTGTTATCACTTAAATAACTATGAGGAAGACTCGGTCGATCTATTACGGACCGATATGTTAATATTCCAAGATGCGATATTACATAATATCGTAATCAACAATGCCGATAAATATCCGATAAAAGTCGTAGAAGAAATACTCTTGCATTTGGCGATAAATTAATTGTCTATCTTTTAGCATTCGACGTGCATGTTAGCGGAAGAACGTTCAATAATTCGGGGATACAATTTTAATAAACTTCATAGATTTACTTTCGCTTGTAAGGACTAGTAAGTCTAGTAGGATCTTATTGTAACGGGTTATCATCCATAAAGAAAGGTACTTTTGAAAGTATCCTTTTTCATTAACATGATCTTCAAGTATAATAACTTATTACCCAGATGTTACACAAAGCAAAGCTTTTACGACTACTTTCAAATAAAATGCCGACTTTATTTTTAGTGTTTGGATCGAGAATTGTGCATCATATACGTAAAATATATATTTTCTAATAAAAATTACAAAACCATAAAAAAATTATTAATACAAAATTAGTGCAAGCATACGATCGTTAGATTCTTTTATCGATCGGTTACGCCATAGTCTAAATTTTGATATACTCGTTCGTAATAAAAAAAGGTGATTATCCGTTAGAAAATAGTACAGTAATGCTCTATTTAACACGTATTGAGTACTGCGGTACACGGAGAACACTACATTATTTACATAATTTACAATCATTCGATATTTCTATACTTTGCTACATCTAATGGATATACATACATGCGCGAAGTAATGAGTTGTTGATTTATAATGTAAGTAATGATAGTTTAATGACTATGAAATGTATACAGTGTACATTTGTTTTTCGTAAAATCTATCAAAACGTATATCCCTCTCTTTAGTCGTTTAAATACCATTATATGTAAACCCCATGTGTGGCCTACGATCATTGCAAAATATCAATATACTCTACCCTTTAGAATAAATTTATAGCTTCGTACGTAATTCACATACAACGCATCAATTGCATCAAACGATTATCCACAACGTGCTACTTCACGCTTCGTTATTTCTTTCTATGCTTCATCGTTTGCTGTTCTTACAAATATTGCACAATCACAGCTATGTGTCCTACGTTTCTTCAAATAGCCGAAAACGGCAACAACTTTAGTCGTACATACTTATATCATCTATACTCGTAGCTACAAAAGAAATATCAATTGTGCTATTTTTTCTCTCTTTATAAGGATAAGGCTTTGAAGCGTGGCGGTAAAAATAGTATTATGCGAATATGACGAATCAACGTTTCATAAAAGTTTGTTCATGACACAACTCATAAATCGTTAATAGGAATTAATCCTATATACACGGTGGATAGACTAGACCAGATCGTGAAAATGTGCTTCGGTAATGCGTGAATAACATTGCATTTATAATTTATTCAATGCTCTTTAACTTGCAATAGGATACCTTAAAGTATTATTATAATGTACAAAGAATACATGGCATAATAAAAAACTAGGATACATTTAGCAATATTTTTCGTCGATACACAGTCACTTTTTACGTAATATCGTTCGTGTCGTAAAAACATGCACATAGGACTTTATCGTTCATTTAAAATCTGTACTAGAAACTGGAAACAGTTTAAGATCTACTTAGTTCTATATTCTCTTGATACAAATTCAGATTTCAATTTAGAATTCTTTTCTGTAAAGAATAAGTGTCCCTCTAAATATTTTATTATCCGGTCATAACATTAGTATTTATTTAAATTATAGAACACAACGAAATTGAAAATGGAATGCTTTAAAGAATTTAATTAATCGAGTAACATATACGTACGTTAAAATCCAAAATTACATTCTAATATGAAAATGCTCAAGACTAAATAAATTATTTCTTTAAACGCGCTTATGCACTAGCGCGTATATCTACAATACAAGCTGACAAATTAACAAATTCATTACGAAGTTAAACGTAAAGCATTCATCAAAAACCAATTTTCTTTGGCTATTCCGGATATTTTTATTTAAATAATTATAATATCGTAATATTGTACAGCGTGAATTAGAATAGAATGTGAACTTTTAACGCGTTAGTTTTTTATATCATACGCTGCCCACTCGATGGAGCATATTGTGGTTGATGGTTAATCGAAGGTCCTGTCGATCCTGGTGGACCATATTGAGCTGGCACAGGACCAGTTTGAGGTGGGAATCTGTTACATAAGATTGCACACCATTGATTTATTCTTTTAGTTGGAAACAGGCACGTTGTTGGTTTTTCACATTTTGGTAACACATGTTCAAAAATACCATTTTCAAGTTCTAATAAACCATTCAGAAATCATTTACTGTACTTTCACGTAGCGAAAAAAAAAAACAAATTTTAGAAAAATCGTACTTATAAATACACATACCCTTGTTGTTGATAAGGGAGTGTTTGTTCAGGCACTGATGGACCTTGTGGATGTCCTGTTGGAGGTTGAGGACCAGTTTGTATACGAAAGTGTGGTGGTAACGTCATATTTGGCATATTAGGAGGCCCCATATATTCGTTATTTGGAACATTCGAATTGTATGGAGCTGGAGGTCCACCTGTATTAGGGTAAGGTACCTGATGTGGTGGTGGCCTTCCATTGTACATCTAGAAGTAAAACAAGCAAATGATATCATCGAATATAAACGTATATACGTAAATCTGCATAAGGAACAAATAAAATATGCGCTTCAATTAATCTCACGTGTGAAGGTGGTGGTGGTGGTCCCTGATTTGGAAATGGGTAAGAGATATGTGACGACATTTTAGGCATCGTGTAATTAGATTGAGCTGGAGGAGGAGATTCTCGCATTAATGTGTGATACATATTCAAAGCTTCGACCAAATCCGAACTTAATTGAGTGAGTTGAGCATGTCGTCTATCGACCTTTTCTAGAGCCGCATCAATCAACGGACCCATTGCAGTAACTTGCTCTGAAAACACCACTTGTATTAATACTATACGATTATACGAACTCGTTATTATTAGTGTAATATTTATTATTTGTTATACCTTCTAAATCAAGCATTTCTTGAGGATCGGATGAACTATCACACTGTGGGTCAGCTTCGTGTAACAAATGTAAAAGTCTATCCATCTTTTTTTCATCTATCTCCACTTCTATCACTTCTGGTTCTCTTTTTACTGTTTTTACCTCTACCTCTTCGGCAAACTGAACTAATTTTTTGTTACTATGCTCTAATTCTGCAGATAACCATACATTATTATTATTTCATTCGACTTAACACATTGCCCGCCAGTTTCACGATATTCCGGAATTTCCAACCTATCGCTTAAGGTAAGCGTCCACAGGCTCGCATCGGACGCATCGGACGGATCGTATCAAACGGATTTTAGAATTCTTTATATGTTAAATCATACAAGTGCGTCCACTGAGCCTGTGGACGCTTACCTTTAACCGCCAGCCCCGCGTTACTGCGGGATTCTTTTTTCTACTGTATGTATGCATGCTTACGCGTTAATATGTATATTCGTGTTATCGTTTATTTCTTTCTGCATTTGTTCGTTCTGCCGGACTATTCAGTAAAAAATATTTTAAGAACTATTTTGAGAAAATGTATAAGATTTTTATTAATATTTCCCATCAACTACTCATTCCCCGTAGACAAGCAACGTGAGCGCCAGCACTCATGTTTTGATCGGCCGATATTTAGCCGGCGCGCAATGTGTTAATAAAAGAACAGATTCTTTCGAATATTATTGTACTTACTTGTAAATTGTTCAGGTTCCACAGACAAATCTGCGGTAACAAAATTAGAAGGAAAGAGACCTTCTCCTCTATGATTGCTACCTTTCCACCAATTTTGATCGGAATCATCCAAAATATTTACTGAAAATTAATTAATAGTAAATATGTGATTATACTATAAATAATAATTTCGAATGAATTTCGATTAAATATTTCTATAATTTAATATTAACATACTTATTTCTCCAGCCAAGAAAGTTAGTTCATTATCTTCCGCTGCTTCAAAGTCATAAAGAGCTCGAACTTTTCGGCCCTCTGAGGTACTCGAGCTACTAAGTGCAGAACTTACACTTGGATATAAACTGGTACTTTTTTTAGATGCTGGTGAACCATGGGATGAGCTTGTTTGAGGCTTATTCTCTTTTAGAGAAAGCTCAATAGCTGTTTATGGATATAAACATTATTTATTTTATATACCTTATAATTCACATTCACTAGTTGCAAAATATTCACTAGTTACAAATTACCTTTTGCTAAATCTTCTTCCTCTTGAGAGTCTGTTACTACATTTGGATCTTTGCTCAAAATGCTAGAGCGTTTTGGCTAAATTTTCAATTGATCATAAAATCCAAACAAAAAATGCAAAAATAATATTAATTTTATGTAATAGTTTAATTTTTTCTTTGCAATGTATAAGTAAATATTACTAAATTATTAATTATAACTTACCGTCTCTGATAAGCTGGAAAAATCGTGTCCTTCATTTCGAAGTTTATTATATAAACTTGGAATCAAATTAAGTTGAGGATCTGTCTTGAAATCTCCTTCTGCCCATTTCTTCAAAAGCATTTTCATTTTCTCAGCGATCTTTGGTTGAGAATGATTAATCATTTTTTTCAAATCATTCTCAAAATCCCTGGATGCTATTTCCAGATGAAAGGTTTTTCCACAATTGCTGGAGCATGCATCCAATAACTAAATGCAATAAAATTGTTTCTTTAATGTTATTATATTCTACCTTAAACATATATATATATATACATGAGATAAAACACTAACTGTTATGGCTTGTATGACAATGTGTGGATCTTGCGAATTTAATCTTTTAATGATAGACCGTAAGCAGTCCTTGGCATTTTGAGTAGAATTACCAACTCGATCACAGATTTCCATTATTTTCTCCCAATCTTCAGACGTATTCTTTTCATTGGTTGCTTTCTCTATCATGAGAATATAAATAAATATTTTATACTGAATTAATCATCCAATTATTAAAGTAATTATATGTTAATGTCTCATTAAAAACAAGTTAAGGATATGTGAAAAGTAGAAACAAAGTAAAATAAAAGCATGGAAATAATTGGATTTGAATTAAGCATTATATCCTATAAGAATTACTTTATTTATTTCTAAAGAATCAAATATTTTGACATATTACAAGGCCTATCTTAATCACAGTCAAAAATAGATTGCGATAAAAGGCGGGTCATAAAGCGATCATCGTAGAAAACATATACGCTTTTGAAGTCTAGATTAGAGGTCAAACGTCAACAACCGCTTAATGCTTGCATTACGGAGCTTTAGGTATTGTAATGCTTTTAAAATAAAACGAACTTGAGATGCGAGATTGAAAAACGTTCGAAAACGTAATAAAGCGGAACACATTCAATCGATGAGTCTGTCGATAGAACGCCGATCTTAAAGGAATTAAGGCTAGGCTAGAACCGTGTTCGCTCACCAACATCAGGATCAAAAGGTGACGAATTCGGGAAGAGGCCCATTTTTCGTAGGTTTTTCTCAGCCAGACGTGTTTGAAGAATATCTGTCAGATATACGCCGTCATGGAATCTCCCTTGGTCTCACGTTATACATTCAATTGATATTTACTTACAAACACGACACAACGAATGACTAATAACATTCTAATCTACGATCGAGTGCCATTTTCCTTTCGAGCTGCCAAAGAAGCTCGATACTATCGAAAATTGTCGACCTCGTAAACCGATGCTGTCACACAAAAGAGTTACATCACATTGAAAGTTTGGTCAAAGAAATCTTATTAAAAACCTCCCGATTGAAACGCAGGAGAGAATTATGTGAAATTTTCGTTAAAAAATTTGTAGGTTTCACTGAGTATGGCTTTTATGAACTGTGGTGAAAAGAAAGGGTTTCGAATGAGATATAGAGGACTGTCGGGAGAGAGAACGAAGCCAATCGAGTTTCGATATATCGAGACGTGGAGGCGCTGGCGTTAGTACCGACATCTTGCGGCGGGAGGATCGTCGGAGTATATGAAACGTTCATCTAATTGTTTAAACTTTGTCCATATCTAATCATTTAAATTATAGACCATATCTAATCATTTAAATTATAGACCATATCTAATCATTTAAATTATTACTTTATCATAATATAATACATTTCAATACAGTGTAATATTTTTCATTATCTTAAAAATTTTGTAATTACAAAATCTCATTCGCAGTTGGAAATAGTCAAAATTTCTGGATATAAACAATAATAGATAATAACACACTTTGATTTGGAGAAGATTATATGTGATATTTATAGCATAATTGTTACTATAAAAAATGCGTATATAACATATTACAATATACTTTAGATTTTTTACAATGTCAATTTCATATGAAATAAAATATTGATGATCCATAAGGAAATTATTTTGTGCCATTTTCATTTAGTTAATATATTGAATTTCATTTTATTTAAAAATTATAGATATAGGATAATTTTCGTGAAGATACACTTAAGTTACTAAAATAAATATTTATTTTTGTGTAATCTTTTATTTATAAAGCATTATCAATAAATGTATAACGACTGTTAAAACTGTCATAATGAAAACCTAACAAAAATCTAAGTAATAAAATTTACTAAATTGAATTTGTTCTGCTTGTTACATTTCTACCAATATCTGCAATTAATTAGCTTACAATGTGCTTGTCAAATATACATTTACATGTAGAATTATGCTCGCAAGAAGCTCTACAATATTTATTCTACAACTGAATAATTCAATTATTATAATATTCAGCTAAAGAGTAAC
>JAIFRP010004402.1:755830-775373 GCA_032403825.1 Odynerus spinipes
CCCCGTGCCTTGCTATGCTTTTCATAAAGGGAAGATGGATAAAAATATTCACATAAGAATATAGCTAACTTTGAAAGTAAGTTCAGTACATATATTGGATGAGCCAAATACGTTTAAACGATATATATGTACACTGAACTTTGACTGGAAACACAAAAGTAACAAGATGATAAATTATACGGTAATTATATCATACTATGGGATATTAATTTAAAGGTTACATAGAATAATATTATTATAAGAACATGAATAACTTAAATTAGCTGTGTACATTGTTTTATAGCAAAATACATGAGGATTATTACCAAAATGGAATTATTTATAACATCTGCCTTATAGATTAAAGAGACGTTAAAACCAGTCTATGTTTTTATCAAAATAACTTCAACCACATCATAATGTTCTGTATAATACTACAACAGCAAATTTTCAACTACATGCATTATGTAAGGCTTGGGTACCATCAAGAATTTTAGACATATAGATTATTGTACGTAAAAAAAAATAATACATGGTATTATACATCTTTACACTGGTTTTGTAATTCCTTCTTCCATCCCCTTCTTGTAATCAAAAGCTTTAAAAGAGTGTAGCATATGTATTAATTTAATACATTATAGTATTTTGTATTTTATTACAGCTACTTATTATTATATAAAATTAGTAAATCATATAATATTTTTATAAAAAGGTAACACTTTATATTATTTAGCATGCAACGAATATGAGTAAATAAGACATCGTATTTTTCAGAAAGTCTATAATCTCACCTGATTTCTTGTAACTCTGCTAATCTTTCTCCAATAATAATAAAGAATTACCTATTATTTGAATTATAAGTATTCACATTTTATTACTTATGGATATCATTTTTTATATATATGGAATTATGAAATTATTAAAATAATTCATTGTTATTATTTTATTGTATCTTAGTTAAATAATAATATTAAATATACATCAATATACAGTATGTGCACAATATTATCTTCAAAACCCACATATCAAGTTCACTTAATTTACATAAAGGCTTGGTGTTTCACCAAGTTTTTGAAATAACCCTGATCCAAATTTATCAATTGGCTGTATGTTCCTGTTTCTACAACTTGCCCTTGGTTTATTACTGTAATGTTATCAGCATTTTTTATTGTGCTAAGTCTGTGAGCTATAGTGAGTACAGTCTTTCCATAGACAGCACGTTCTAATGCTTCTTGAACGAGATGTTCGCTTTCTGCATCCAATGCACTGGTTGCTTCGTCCAAAATCAAAATTTTTGGTTTCTGAAGAAAAAAGTTATATATATATATGGTGCAAAATCTTAAAATTCTTCAAAAAATTTGTAATTTACCTTCACCAGAGCTCGTGCAATAGCAATTCTCTGCCTTTGACCACCGCTTAGTGTAATACCTCTCTCTCCAACGATAGTATTCAAACCATCCTTCATTTTCTCTGTAAATTCTAAGACATGTACATCTTTTGCTATTTGTTCTATTTCATGTTCTGTTACATTTTTTGTACCATATATAATATTGTCTCTTATAGTACCACTAAAGAGAACAGACTCTTGAGGGACTACACCTATCTGTGATTTTACCCACATTGGATCAAGCTCCCTCAGATCATGATTATCTAACAATATTCTTCCTTCGCATGGATCATAAAGTCTTAGTAATAATAAAGCTACTGTAGACTTCCCAGAACCTGATGACCCAACAATAGCAGTGATTGAATGTTTTGGTATATGTAAATTAAAATCTCTAAGAACACGGGAATTTTCTCTTGTGGGATAGAAAAAGTTAACATTTTGAAATACAATATCACCAGTTAATTCTTTCTCCAGTATTTTACCTCCTTGAATAGGTATTTTTGGTTTTCTGTCGATTAATTCAAATAGACGTGTACTTGCACCCAAAGCTTTGTTCAATTCACTGTAAAATGAAGATAATCCATTCATTGATATTCCTACATATGCTGCATATAATAAAAAAGCACTTAGGTTTCCAACTGTTATGGTAGAATCAGATACCATGACCCCACCATAATATAGTACAGATAATACAATTGCATTTCCAGATAAACCTGTTATACCAAAAAACATTCCTCTATATAAACTTTCTTTATAGCATAATTCAAGAACATCTTGTAGCTTAACAGTATATCTTTTAACTTCTTGAATTTCTTGTGCAGAAGCTTTAACAATTCTTATGTTACTAATTCTTTCTTCTGCTTCTGCATTTAACGCTGCCAAACTATCTTGTACATTTCTTGATATTCTTTTTAAAAATCGTCCATAAATGATAGCCATACCAGCAACAACAGGTACCATTGACAAACTAACAAGAGCTAAATTTGGTGATACGTAGAACATCATTGATATCCCACTTGTGGTCATAATCGCAGATCGCAAACCATCTGATACATTACTAGTAACTGCAGAACTTACTAATTGAGCATCTCCTAAAAATGACACGATGTAATGTCAATGTAAATTTATATATGTAATGTGACGTGATATTATAAGATTACGATGAAATTTACCAGTTAATCTTCCGACAAGTTCTCCAGTACTTTTTGTGTCAAACATTGCTGTTTCTTGACTAAGAATAGCTGCATATGCCTTTTTTCTCAAAGAATATGTAATTCTGTGACCTGCGGTTGACATCAAATAAACACGACAAAAGTTACTCAAACCACCAATAATAAATACCCCCAATAACAAAAGACATAGTTGATTAAGGTTTTCTCTCATTTTTTCCATATTCACAGTATAAATAATGTCAATTACTTTTCCTAGGCAAAACGGAACTGCCATTGTTACTGTTGATGACACCAATAAGAAAGCAATAGCACTGAATAACCTCCATTTCTCGGGCGCAGCTAACATTATCAATTTTTTTAAATCTGACTTTTTTTTTGTTTTTGCAATCATTTTTGTAGAGGTATCTCGAGCACCTGTTTCCAAAACTTTCGTTGTTTGGTATCGTAGACCAGTTAAAGTACATGATTTCGTTGGAATACTTTTTGGTGATATCAAAATTGTATTCAAACATTTTTGCCATGTGGGAACATAAAAATGAGTTGACTTGTGACGAATAATGTTAGTCGCAAGAAACTTGCAAAGAATGGTCATTTTTCTGAGTATATCTTCAAAAATAATACGATGAAACTTTACTCGTTTATAGTAGTATCATAATACTTCTTGAAGACGAAATAACCTCAAAATCATTAAACATAAAGTATGCTTTCTCCTTTCGTTATTATTTTGATACCGTTAATGACTTTACTTGTATTTATGTTTACATAAATATTCATTTTGTATGCAAGATATGTATATACATATATAGCAGTAAATTAAGGAACAGGTACTTTGTCTCCCTGAGTTACTTTTCAATAATAAAGTTATTCATGAGTTTTGAATAGATCAACTGATCAGCTGTTATAGCACGTGACATCAAATAAAAATAAATAGTATGCATTTTATTTTAAGAATTTAAATTGGTTGTTACTTGATAGTAGCTATTAATAGCTAAAAATAATTAATTAATCAAATGAGATTTACACAAATTATTTTATTCTGTAAGTTGCATGTGATGAAAGTTTTTCTTGTAAAATAATTGTATTCCATTTGCATTAAATTAATATTATATATTTAATAACTCTCTGAATTTAGACAGATACAGAATAATACATTCACAGGTACACTCATTCTCATTTTTCTGTAGGTTAAAGTAATTGCAAAATAATACATGTTCCAAACTATTAAACAATTACTCATATTTATTCTTTCATTGCAAAATTGAACTGTGATTAAATTAGATATTTCTACAAAAATATATGTCAGCTTATTCAGCAATGCCATTTTAAACAAATGCAATGTAATATTTTAAAAATGTGAGTAAGGTTCTATATCTGTACAGATAGAACATCAGATACTTATATTTATTCATATCTGACAGTGTTGACCAATTATTGTTTCTTTTTCTTATAATCATTATTTGAACGATTTTTTACTGGCAATAATTATTTCCAAGGAAAACTTTGAATTATATTATGTTATTAAATACAATTTATGTTAACAATATATACATTTATTAGTTCTTTAGTCTAGGACGCAAAGTTTTTGTGACTTACAATTATATATAATCATAAGTACTAATAATTAATTTTATATTATGCTTATTAATATTGCAAGTCATTTTGTTAACCAAATATTGCAATTCTGACAAAGAATTACATCAATGTAATTGCATAAATAATGTTTGTCTGCTTAGACAAATACTTGTAAATTGCAGAGAAGTAGTATAGCAACAATGTAAGTGCCTATTTAATTTTAAGTACTATACAGATAATCTTTATGAATTAAAGTTTATTCTAAAATAAAGTTTGTCGTATCTTCATAAAAGAGTCACATTTATAGATAACACTGTCTTAACCATGTCAGTATATTAAAATAAATATCTTCTATACTATGTTTACATGATATATATATATATATAACATAATACATATATAACATGGATGTTGTATGGAACTATTACATGCGGTGTCAGATACATACACCATGTGATTTATTTATCTCCCATTGTTTTCTCATGAGCGAGTCATGTTCCTACGTAATGACATACACTTAAAAGAATGTAGTTATCGCTGAAAGTAGATTTTTAATTCGTGATAATTCCATATTAGTATATTAACATAAATATAATTTAATATACACCTTCTGTAAGCCGTGCACTCGATCGGGTACTTCTTACATTTATTGAAATTCATCATCACTACTTAATAACATAGTTTTTTCGTTATAATTTTGTGAGATAGTCGCAACTCTTTGATGAGAAGTGCTACGTCTTTGCGGAGGTGGTACTGGCATATTTTGCGGGTCATCAGGATCAAAGCTGGATACTCGCATACCACGTTGCCCTTTCGGTCCTCCTATTTATTATATCATATTACAAATTATCACAGGCAAGACTATGCCTGTTTAAATTAATAATATATTAACCAATAATATATATCTGGCAAATCCATAATTAATTAAATTTAATGCCAATTTCAAATATTTTTAAATTGTAGTATTCTCATGAAGTTGAATTTAATTAGCAAATTTTGTTATATAAAAAATCTGCAATAACATGAACAAACTTATTTATAAGAATATCATGCAGATTGTTGCAAGGCAGATTGCTCATTTTGAACTCCTACATTTATGATAAAGTAAAAATATAAAAATTGTACATTCAAATAAGCTACATGAAATTATGTTTTGCATGCTGAGTAAACTTGCACCTGTATTTTCATGCTGCATCATTTTTTAATAATATGTAGAAGCGGTACGGCCAATTCTTATTCTTATTATTCTATATTTATATTCAATTTTTATGTTATTGAAAAAAAATACATCAACTGTTGAGTATCTCATTTATTTAAAAGCAACATATATAAGTACACCATTTTTAAGTGCTTCTGTGTTAAGTGCTTAAGTTCTATTTTACAGAAGAAATTGTTAATCATGAAATCAATGAATCATGCCTGTCTATGTATATTGACAATGTTTTGACACAACTAATAATATTTTGAGCAAAGAGCTGACCTTTAACTCTGTAAATAGATTTTAATTTAAATTATTAAGTAAATATGTAATATCAATATAGAAAAGTATTCTACTATATAATATATAATGTTCATTCTTCATATAAACTTGCATAAAGCCCAATGTCCAATTTCTTGTAATTAAAAAAATGATGGCTCACTGTGTCATAGTTTTTCATACGGCAAGTTGGTATTAACGTCTGAAAAATAGCAAATAAAGTGCCATCAACGAAGCTGAATCTAAAACATTAATGCAAATCAAAAGAAGCTGAAGCTAGTAATTTTTTATCAATAAAATGGCATAGCACACTTTATTTTCATTTTATTTATGTTTTGTAATAAATGTTAATTTGATATCTTATTTATATTAAATATCACTTAATATGTTTGAATGATTTTATATTATTCAGTGTTTAAATCAGTTTGCAATAAAATATTCAAAATGAAGTATAAAATTCATATTTTATAAAAAAGCTGAAGCTAAATCAATGCGATGACTGCATTATTTAAGCAACATTACGTTAAAAATTATTGATTTCATTTTACATAGTTGCAACTTCAATTGCAACAATCACATCTAAATATGCTTCAACTTGTGTATATTGACAATAAAGTTATGCAAAATTAAAAACATAAAATATAGAACATGATTTCAGATTAATCACTACATCATGCTATACGAAATCACAGCAACTCACACTGATAATGTTGCATAATTAGTTAGAAGTATTTTTCAAATAACACATAATAGCATAGTGCAATCATCTTCAATTATACAAATATTACATACCAGAGCTGTACTGTGTGTATTGTTGATACTGTGGATGAAAGTTATGGATGGCGTCGGTCATTATGTCTTTTGGATTCATAGTTTCCTAAACAATAAACATTCGTTTAACAAATCATTATGATAATATTAATTTTTCTAAATATTAAATTATTATTACATACTTTCAAACTGCTGCTAATACTTTGCATTGTTACGCTTCTTCCTCTTGAATCAGTGACACAGCCAGCCGAGTAAACTTGATACGGAAATGCATAACGCAATGCAATTGCAGCAAATAACATTTCAATGCAAATTAGAAAATTTTGATAACCAGCAGAAACTGTACCAGCACTCGTCGACTGACCTAAGCTGTTTATTACTGGAGAAATTACATTTGCTTTTTCAAGAATGGCCAGTAATACTCCTAAAAGTAAAATAAAATATTACAATTAATACAATATAGATTTGATTCAGTGATTAACATCAATAAAACTATCAATAGAGAAAAAATACATAAATGTATAAAGAAAAGTTACCTTGCCAAAAAGACAGGAAAATGACGCTTTTTACGGTACAAAATTTTAAAACTGGCTCAAATGGAGTAAGTAGTTCTCTTGTCGCAAAATAAAAGAGAAAAAGTCCATAAAGAGCAAGGGATACGCTGATATTATAAATCACTGTAATATAAATATAGCCACCATCTGGAGACCAATCTCCGTCTCTATAATGGCCAAATGCTTGAAGGAATATAATGACAAAAGCCATTACAGGCTTAACCAAGCAGAATTGTAAAGTTGCCTGCTTACAAAATCTCAGAAAACCAATGGTATAAGTCTTTCCAACTAGGCAGCATGTTCCGTACAAACAATTGGAACGTATAGGTTTTCCTCTTATCTCTGACATAATGTTTCCCTCACCACCCAGGTACTCGTAGCATAAGGACAGAAAGTTGTATATAACAAATGCTTCATAACAGTCTCGTACGGTAAAGAAATAAACATAATAGCTTTCGCTATTGAAAAATAATAGAGACACCCAAGAATAGGTAGCATAAATCGGTACAATAAATAGTATTCTAACTATCCATCTTTGCTCTGTAGGATTGGTATACCATCTTAAATGCTGATAGATCTAAAAGAATCAAAAGGTCAATAAGATAATCACAGAATCGAATTATCTTTCGACTTTGAAAACGTACCTGTTGGCAAGTTAAAAAAAGAGCTAGGCATACAAAAGCACCGGCTATACTTTGAGCAGCTCGCGTCTGCAAGAAAATAGGTGTCGCCTCCTTATGGTCAACGATATCGATATTGTTAATGACAGTGGTCGTCATGTTGTCAACCACCGAGATCGCGATCATTGATGCTCCTGTTCCGGACGTACTACTCATAGTATGATCTGGGGATGATCGATTTCATATATGTATGTCACATCTCAAGCGAGTATTGTCTTCGAAGGAAAAATGATCCGTCGAACGTTTAACGGCTTGGCGAGCGTATGCATGAGCTAGGTAATGGAGAGAGAGAAAAAAGAGAAAGGAAAGTAATGAGAAAATGCAGTTTCGAGCATAGGCGAGAGTTTGGATCACGGAGTCGACCGTTAAAAATCAATATATAGAACAACACAACAACAACGGTATTCCATTTCTGCGCGCTTTTTCGTTTTAAGAACGCACCCGTGCTCCATTCGTAAATCGTTCTTCCAAGATTGTAGCATAGGCACACCCGGATCTAGCTTTAGTTTCTCTCGTCGTTCTTCCAGTGGTCCGTTCGCGTTCGCACTTGCGTCAGGATCTTCTCTTTAACGCGGCCAATGTTTGCTGACCCGTCTCACCGAGATCAAGTTTCTCAGGATTCCCCACTACGAATTTATTATCTCTTTCTCAAGCTACTACCACGAACGCGACACGATCGCCGCTACATGCCTTCGATGACCTTCCAAGAAATGGTCCGTCGTCTCTCTCTTTCTCTTTCTCCCTTACTCTCTTCTTCCGTGCGACAAATAATACGCGAATATCTTTTTACGGTCTTCTTTTGCCTTCTCTCTCTCTCTCTCTCTCTCTCTCTCTCTGTGTGTACTTGCTTCTTTACGCGTCAAAAACGATCACTGAGTTTCATAGCAACGCGACATGTTACACACCTGCTTTCACGCTCACTTATCACTTATCGCGTCCAAAACGTGCTCACGCAAACGAGCGGTTCAGTTTCCTCGATTTGACAGTAAAAATATGATTCCCCTCGCGTACGATTGTGTGCACGTATTTGCTCTTTTGTCGCTTCACCTTTTTTTCTACAGTGACCACCTGTCTCTTACTTTCCACATTACATCAAATAGTCCTCTCTCTCTCACACACACAACCACACACACACACAGTCCAGCAAGCGAACGCGCGCGCTTTTAATCACTGATCGTGACTACGCTTGCGCGCTATAGCTTTTTATTCTGCTTACAACAATGAATGGCACATGAAACGTTTCTTTGCAATAACGCTCAGTTTCCAGTGACGTTCCTTCGCACTTTAAGATAACCTTCAACATTCATAAGATAATCACGAAGCTTTTAAGGGAAAACGTCGTGTTGTGGGAACGAGATTTTCAAATTGATTCGTCACGGAGTACCGTCAAGGTGCAACGGGAACGTGTGTAAATAATGTGAAAGGAACACTCTTCTTTGATATACATATGTATACACTCTGCTACGTATAACCATATCTCGTGGGGATGCTTATGTGTGGATTAAGATTGTTTATTAAGACGATATATCAACGAACGTGATTTTTATCTCCTGAAGTGTTCATTAGATCGTCCGATCGTTTGGAGCATTTAATCGATAGCTATGCCAATGTATTTTTATGTATAATTGCAATTTTAGCTTGATTGCATTGTATACAAGCTGTAAGGATGGCACTCGTTTACATAGAAGACAGTGATCCATGGTACACATCTGTAATAATGACATTATGTTTTTATTATTAATATTATTATCTTAACATCGCTTTATATCACTCTGACAATATCATTTATTGTTTCTATTTATAATTAATATACTTGAGCATAGAGAGAAAACTTTTATATTATATTTTTTATCAGGCTCTCAGAATATGAAGCTTGCGAGAAGTTGTTCCGTGAAATTATGGAACAACTTACAATGCGAGAGCGAGAACCAGAATCATCTCAAGCATACGCAAGTTTATCCGCGAATATACGTTTACGTATGAAACAGTACAATAAGGAAATTAACCAACTCAAAAATGAATTAGAAGAAGCCTCTAGATCTAGAACCATGTATCCTTTAATTTGTCATTATATGTGTACTTTATAAAGAGATATGAGTATATTAAGGACAAATTATATTCCTTAAGATCTAAAGATATATAGAACCACAGAAGAAGCAGAGCGTAGAATGAGACAGATCGAACAGTTACAAAGTAAAGATATCCAATTACAAAGGTTATACGATTCCAGAACAAAATCTTTATTATCAAATCGCAACAACTTACTCAAACCTGGAACATCAGCATTTGCTGATATGGGTACTACGTCATGGGCTATAGATGATGACGATGATAAACCCATAGATATACAAGTATCTGCTAAGGATCTAAAAACTTATCAAGAGCAAGCTTTAGAAGGTTTAAATATTTATTTAATGATTTTTTCTGTGTATTAAAATATTCTTGTTTTTAAGTAATATATATATACATATATATTTTTTTGTTTTGTTTTTCAGAACAAGAAAAGGGTTTAGAAGAATTATGTAAAGTGATAGCACGTCAAAAAGAAATAGGACAAAATATTAGCAATGAAGTGTGTCACCAGAATGGTAACCAAAAAGCAATTGCATTAAATAATAATTCAATAATATAATTTACACCTCTTAACATATTGTCTTCTTGAAAACAGAAATCATAGATGACTTGGCTGATCACATGGATAGGACTGATGAATCTTTAGTCAATAAAACGCGCCAAGTACAAAATATTGGTTTCAAGGATCGCACTTGTGGTTATTGGGTCATTATTATATTACTGTTTATTAGTATTGTAACAGTTGCTTTAGTTTAATTGACATATTACATCTTAAATGAGAGGTAATGTATATACGCACGCGCGCGCGTGTGTGTATAATATTAATACTATATAATAGTATTATTGCGTGTGTAAGAAAAAAAAAAAAATACCTCTTGCTACGAATTTGTCAATGATCACTTGAAACATTTTATTTTTAGCATTTCATATTATTTCTTGCATCGTACTTTGTTATTAATTTCAAATAGCTTAATATTTGATTCCAAAGTGGTGTTTTTATTTCAGTAAATTATGTGCTTATGAATTTTCATGTGACAAAATGCACTGAAATTTTAGTTCCTTTTATTTTGTTTTAATTTACATACACTGCAGTTTTCTGTATTATTGTATTATGTTATTCAAGTTTGTCTAAATTTGCCTAATTACATATTTTAATGTTATTCTTAAGGAATAATGTATAATAATACTTATGTACAAGATATTATCAATATGCGCAATCTTGGAACTTTTGCCTGTCTTTGTGTATGTATTTTCTAACATTCTGTATTCAGCATATTAATGTATTGGTATGTATGGAAAGAATTTGTGTCATGTATTTTTTTACTATTTTATTTATTGTTCAGTTCTATTTAGTTTAAGCATTTTCAAAAGCGCTTGAGGACTCGGATCTCTTCCTCTAAATCTTCTGAAAATTTCACTAGTTGGACAAGTATTGTTTAAAGCTAAGAATGTATTCTGATATCTTTTACAAACTTCCTCTTGGTTAGTTTTGTCTTCTGTAGATATTTCTTGAAATGCACTGTACAAATCTGCTGCTATAATTTTTGACCAGAGATAACTATAGAGATGAATATAAATATTATATAATAGAACATAAATATTATGTAAAATAAAAGTTAAATGTAAAAGGATCTTTAATTTACCTAAAGTAATGTGTGGCAAGACGCGTAGAAAAACTAGGTTCGAAAGAATAAATATATACATCGCTTCTTTCTAATGGCATCACAAAATGTTGCTTCCAAAGTTTTTCCATAACAGTTCCCCAATCTTGTCCGCTAAACATGCGTGGAAACTGGATTTAGCATTTCCTCCCTTAGCAAGTTTACTATATATTTAACAAATCTTACCTCGAATACATCTCCAGGTCAAACCGTGAAAAAAGAAGTTCTTTACATAAATTGTACCCAGCCAATTGAAGTCTTGAATGCTCTACAACTTCAATCGCTTCTGGTGGTAAAGCACTTTTTGTTTCATAATGTCCAGAAATTTTTAGTAATGTTGATGGTTCATACAACCTATTTTAAAGTAATATAAATGTCAATCAGTGAGCATACATAGATAGATAGATAAACCATACCAGTTTTCAAGAAAGTAATCATAAATAAAAGCTGCATCCCATTCTACAAACGACAGTCCAGAAATGTCTGCATAATCAGCTGCTGTTGTCATGTGATGTAATGCATGACCAAACTAAATGTTAAATGTAAAACAGAAAAATTAATTTAATTGAATAATTAATAATTTTTTCAGTTAAATATCATTTACTGTACCTTCTGAAATAACGTTCGCACATTTGTAAGTGAAAGCAGAGAAGGCTTTTCATCTTTTGGACGTACAAAATTAAATATTAATGCGCACATTGGTTTTGTGTTACAAAGTTTGCTTCTATTCTTCATTACTACCACGTGTCCAGAGTTTCCACTAGTATGGGGCTTTTCTTCACCCCTTGCATAGGGATCCAAATAAAAATTTGCTATTGGTTCTGTAGTTGATATATTCATATTAAACACATCGTAAAAGGAAACATCCTTGTGCCAAATATCTACTTTTTTATTTTCAACTACGTGTATGCCAAACTTCACTTTAAGTAAATTAAATAATCCATTTAACACTGTCAATAATGGAAAGTAATCTTTCAATGATTCTTCCTTAAATCTGTAACATTCATGATAATTTATTAACTTGATGATTTATTAAGTACCATAAGTTATAAGTTTTTTTATGTGAAATATGTTGTTATATTACTTATAAATATTTTCATGATATTTTCTATTCCAATAGAGTATATCCCATGGTTTAAGAGGACCTTCTAATCCATTTTTCTGTGCAAATTCGGTCAGTGTTTCTATCTCCAGTTGTTGAGCAGGACGTGCTTGTAGAAGAATTGGTTGTTATAATGTTAACAAAAATTAAAAGAAAATATAAATTAAGGCAAGATTTACAAATTATCTTACCACTTTGCAACAAGATATCAAATGTATTATATACGTCATCTAAGCTCTTAGCCATCTTTGTTTCCATACTCATGTGAGCATAAGATTTATATCCAAAAACATGTGCTTGTTGTTTATGCATAAAATAAACTTCACCTAATATAATATTTGTTTGAAATTGTTTATCATCAGAGGGAGCTAATAATGTAGCATCTGTTTCCCACATTTTCCAACGTAAACCTCGATTAGAACAATATTCTAAAGAAAAGATTTCAATTGGAAGAGTGTTATGAATTCAACATGACATTTGAAAAAGTACAAAATTTGTGTACCTAAGAATAAGTTAAGAATATCTTCTTGCAATCTGATAGTCCATGGACCTACATAAGGTTGTGTGGGATCTGCTGCTGTAGCTTCTAATAATTCCTCAGGAAAATCTTTGACAACATTTTCATCGTGTATGGTATAAGAACAGTGCTTCCTTGCTTCCTACAGAATAATTATTTTATCATCATATTTATCACATTTTGTTGAAACACTAACCTGTAATTTTTTCACAAAATCATCTTCTTGTAAATGTAATATCTTATGACAATATATAAGCCATTCTTTCTTTTTCTCAGAAAGTTCTAATCCATTAAATCTTCCTTCTAATGTGTATTTATGCAATATTCTTTCTTGCTGACTCGTTAAACTAATATTCTTATTTCCTTTCAGACGTTTACAAGCTTCATAAATCGGTGTACTACTATATTTAGCACGTATTGCATTCATAGCACGTAGACTGATTCCAATAAAGGATTTTGTAGGTATAAGAGTTTGATTCCCATAATATAATGCTTGCGCTATGCCCCAAGTTATTCCTAAAGGAACATATGTTTCTTCCAAGGGTAGTAACACATCATTAAATACATCTATATCTTTTTTATCTGCAACAAGTTATATATTTAAGTAATTTTGTTGTAATAAATAAATTTGAAGAAAATAATTAATATATTTTATATAAATGTAAGTCAATTGCATTTATTTATATACTAACTTTGCAGTTCTGCTTCTATTTTTTCTATTCGTTTATCACAATCTATAGCCTGTTTTCGAATTGCTGCTATACACTTTTCAATTGTAATATTGTTAAATTCTGGCGTCTTATCCTCTTTCAGTAAATTTCCTTCTGGGCATTCTTCACCTATTTCTGGAAGTCTAATTTAAAAAATATCTTTCAGGAAGTATTTCCTTTCTTACGAAACATTACTTATAAATGAAATATAAAATAATAAGATATAGATAGTATAGACCGCTTAACCTCTCGTATGAGTGATTAAAACTTAATTTAACTTACAGTACTATGTATCCATTACGTTTTGGTATTTTAAGACCATTATTTCTTGATAAAAGAAATCTCTTAACACAAAATGAGAAAACCATTTCGATATTTTATATAAACTCTTGAATCTTAGTGAATGCTTAAATACATCGTAATAAAAAATAACACCACTGACTACATATATATGAATAGACCAGAATAGACCTTTCATCTTTATGGACCTAACTGTAATGTGAAAATTACCGACGGGACCAAAGAAATTCCAGCGATTTCAACGCACTCTGCCTAAAATTACGGTGACGTGTGGAACTATCATACGATTTTTACAGTGTGGCTCATAGGTATCTGTTGTGTCACAGATGTATTCATAGCATCATAATATGAACCGCAGTTACGTGAAATTTTAATCCCAATATATATCCCTTATCATAATATATTCCTTTCCATACATCTCTAAATCAAATGTTCGATTTTTATTAGAAATACAGATAAACATTAACAATATATATGTATTAGTGTTTTGAAAATTCTATTACTTTTTCATTATGACTTTTTTTAAAGATATATTGGAAATAGTAAATGAATGTTATTACCACGTTGAGAATGACTAAAGCTAATTCTATATATTTAAAAGCAGCCATTAGCTCGACGGTACTTGCATTACAATAATTTTATTTTGCAAGTAACATCGATTGCCCGAGTCTCACCACGTGGAGGTTGCTGCGTATGGAGATTCTTTCGTAAACTTTGGAAATATTAAAGAAAATTTGTTAATTTTAAGACTTTGTATACTTACGTGTGAGCTGGAGATGTTGACGCTTCCAAGAACTGTGACGTATTGAATACCTGTTGGTTTACGAGCCCTGTTCAAGGGCGAGCGCGTGCCCGTTTTGTTTATCCTCACTGTATGCTACAATCAATGTTGAAGTAAATACGATTAAAATTGTAATTAAATGTTATGTTACTACGTTTTAAAATACGTACTTGAGTATTCTTTTATAACAATTTCTGAAAAATCAAGCAGCAATTAAGTGTGCATATTAATTGCTGCGTAATGTAGGACTAGAAATTATATTACGATTATTTAATACGGTAGAATATATCGATTCTGTAATATAAATCCATGGCATGTAGCTGGCGTCGTTGCGATAAGATGTTCATTGTATTATATCGTAAGAAAATATATTACGTTATTCGGAAGTAATAGTTTAAATAATTAGATATTGTTTAGAATAGAAGAGATGTTAACTCGACCAAGTACACCCATGCCCGCCCCACCGCCGTCAACTGTTACGCTCAGAGACCTCGAGTACTCCCCACTCCAACCCCACTCAACGCCACTTCTCCCCACTCCTCACCGCTCAATATCACTTCGCGCCACTCATAAGAAGACTCCATAAGGCCGGGGTCACACGAGCGTCGAAACAACGTCCGTTTCGACGAACGTCAAGTTTGACGTACGTTAATGATAGCGGTCACACGAGCGTCGACACAACGTCCGTTGCGACGAACGTCGCGACGTCCGTCGTAGCGTTACATTGGTTTGCATGAGATCAGTCACACGAGCAACGTGCGTTAATTTTGATGCACGAGCGTTGGTTTTATCTTCCGTATAGAGAAATGAAGAAAGTAACAACCTGGCTTCAATTGTTTAACGGACGTCGTAGCGTTCTTCGACGTTGCTAGCGTTGCACGTACGTCAAAAATAACGCACGTCGCTCGTGTGACTGATCTCATGCAAACCAATGTAACGCTACGACGGACGTCGCGACGTTCGTCGCAACGGACGTTGTTTCGACGCTCGTGTGACCCCGGCCTAACTCATAACCATTAAACTTTTTAAATTTCTGTAACAGCTACAACAAATTTTACAATAAAAGCTTATATTATAGTTACGAGGTCATTATAATATGATAACTTACGATGGGAAACACGTGTACGGTACAAAATACTACTGTACGATTTCCCGGGTCCAACATGGAGGTTACTGCTTCTAAGGACCCAGCTCAAGTATGCAATCAAAATTTTATTTCTTTTTTACTTAGATTTACATTATGCACTTTATGTACGTATGTACGATACTTATAGATATCACATTTAAGCGAAGTACATTGAATAAAGTCTAATATAGGACTGACGTGCCACTTGTCATCGAAGGTTGATCCAGTTGATCTTCGATTGGTCGTTTAAATTTATGTTATTCGCGGGTACTACCACCGAATTCAAATTCACACCTACATGCGATTTTGTTCCGCGGATGCTAACAGCACTGACTACAATATGTAGTCTACTACAATATTTCTTTTTTATACGGACAAGGAAATCGCGGGAAGCTTCTCCTCCGGCAGTGAATTTGCATAGGTCGCTATTAATTGCATGTTAACTATTAAATGTGGCAGAACCGAAATTTTGACCGAATTATAGGGACCAAATGTAACTAATCACAGATACCAAATTCAAACAAGAAAATAGGAATTTTGATCAAGCTTGATCAAGTCTGGACTTCTTCTTTCTGGGTGGTACAATTGAACTAGCTGTCGCTAATGTAGTTTTCTACTTTTATCTGTGATCATCCAGAACTTATCTTTAGATCTTATTACTACTTTTTTTCCGGGGGTTTGACGTCGCTTTCGCGATGAGCCACGGTGAAGGTTAAAGTGTTTACAGAGTAAAGCTTCTTTGGAAAGTAAATAAGGATTAATCGGTAGAAAAACATCAGAACACAAGATGTCTTCCTCCGATTTAAAAAACTGGCCAATTTTCAGTTTATTAGAATCTAAATTTATCGCCACAATTCGAATGGCTCTAGTATATGGTAAATTAGCGATGTTTTTTTGATAGCTTGATGACAACTCCTTTGTTCACTGACTCCTTTTATATTCAGACGTATTTCTCGCTATTTCAAAATTTTATTTGATATAATATTAAATGACGTTAACTTTTGTAATACAGTGAATATTAAAAAAAAAAAAATTTATTTTATAGGTAATTTAGGTAATGAAGCTTTGATAGTAACAAAAGATGGTATGGTGTATGGTTTGGGGTGCAACATCACTGGTTGCTTAGGAACAGGAGATGCCCATAGTACTCTTCATCCTAAAAAAGTAGAAGCACTGTGTGAAAAAGGAGTGAGAACTTTTGCTTATGGTAGTGGTCCTCATGTATTGGCATTAACAAATAAAGGAGAGGTAAGTACGTTAATATAGAGATAATGTTTACATTTAGTACACATTGTAATAATTTCCCATATTTTAAAGGTATATTCTTGGGGACATAATGGTTTCTGTGAATTGGGTAATGGATCGTCAAATCATGGATTAACTCCGACTCATATAGGAATGCCTTTGAGTGAAAAGGTTGTGGTAGACATTGCGTGTGGAAGTCATCATTCTCTTGCTCTTACGGATGAAGGAGAGGTAACAGAGAAACAAAAGTATATCTCGTAATCGAATAATCATCTTAGAGAAAGGAAGTATGCATTATAATATATAATATTATACCAAGTAAGCGGACAGTCTAATGTTGCATAAAATTTATTATTCACATATGTGTAGGTATATGCTTGGGGGCAAAACAATTGTGGACAAGTAGGAAGTGGCATCAGTTCTAATCAAGGTGCTCCACGAAAAGTTAATTCTGCTTTAACTGGTAAAAAAGTTGTGTCTATCACTTGTGGCCAGACTTATAGTATGGCAGTTACCGATAGTGGTGAAGTCTATGGTTGGGGTCATAATGGAGTCGGACAATTAGGAAATGGAAATTACACCAATCAACTGAGTCCGTGTAAAGTTGCAAGTTTAGTCGGAGTAGTTATAGGTAAATATTATATTACATGTAAGTTTTGAGATATACCTTGAAATAAACATAAATTATAATTATTATATACTTTTAGAAAAAGTTGCTTGCGGTTATGCGCATACGCTAGCATTAAGCGACGAAGGTGTTTTGTACGTTTGGGGGAGTAATAGTTATGGTCAATTAGGTCTTGGTAATAAAACAAATGCCTGTGTTCCTGTCAAGGTAAAACTATATTTATAATTTGTGCGAGTGAACATAACGTTATATAAAAAAAATTGTAACTGACTCTGTACTTTAGTTATCTGTACCAGAAATGGGTAGAGTATCTGATGTAGCGGCATTGCATTATAACCATATAAGTGTTGCAATTGGAGAAGGACATAAAGTTTTTATGTGGGGTCAGTGTCGTGGACAAAGCATTACTGTACCAACGTCTACTCCGTTAGCGCATTTACACGACGCTTTGGCTTGTTATGCATCTCCGAGTGTAATGCATCGTCCACTTGTTCTTTATGCAGAGGAAGAGATGAGTATCGTGGACTGTTTACGACAAGCGTTTGACGATCCCGTACGTTTATTTTATTTATTTTTTTATTTTAATTTTTATCGTCCTATGTACATAGTTGAATTTCAAATTGATTATGAATATTGTCGTAGACAACGAGCGATTTGACCATACAGGTACAGGAAAAGCCTATTCATGTTCACAAGGCTGTGTTGAAAATACGATGTCAGTATTTTAGAAACATGTTTCAAGAATGTTGGACAGAAAATAATCAAAGGTATTTTCTTATTAGCATCATGAATTCCTATAAATTTGTATTTAATCATTCTAACGCATTTGCAGCGTTATTCAGCACGATCAATTCTCTCATGATGTTTATAAATCATTTTTAAAATACTTATATACTGACGAAGTTGATCTACCCCCTGAAAATGCGTTAGGTAAATATTTTATATTTTCATTGAACTACTTTTTAAATTGTATTTTATTATATATTATGTAATTTTTCATCATTTTAGAATTACTAGATTTAGCAAATGTATATATTGAAACGCAATTGAAAAGACGATGCGTTCAAATAATTAAGCAAGGAATTACAGTTCTGAATGTAGCCTTTTTATATAGTACAGCAATTGAATATAATGCTCAGGTAAGTCGACGCTTATAAATTTTATATGCGATACGTTATTAATATAATCAATCTGAAAATATTTTGCTTTATCTTCAGGAGCTAGAAGATTTTTGTTTTAAATTCGCATTAAATCATATGACTGCAGTAATACAAACGCCTAACTTCGCTAAATTGGATGAAGCAACAGTAAAAACGTTTATAATCAAAGCTGCACAAGCAGGAGCTTTCAAAACATGAATTTTGTGATATGAACAATCTTGTCATTATAGTAGTGTAAGATGTAGCGTAATGAATATGACCCTCGCGAGTAGCTTTCTTTGTATGAAAGCGGAGAATCATAATTTGACCAAATGATTATTCCAAATATAATATGATCTGCTTATTCTATTACTTAAAACTACAATGAGATGAGTGCATAATGCAGTTTAAGATCACAGAGCATGTTAACGAATTGTAGCCTACTTCTAATAATGAATTTCGTTTTCATTTTGGAAACTTATAAATTTAAAGAGTGTTCTTGAAATTGGTTAGTAACAGTGAGCCTGACATTAAAACTTTCAAAGTTGTCATTAATTGACAGTTTTTATAAAATGTTGCATAATTACAAAGCATACATCATACTTGTATATGAATCATCGAGTTATGTATATGCATTTTCATATAATATTTTTCTTACAAAAAAAAAAA
>JAIFRP010004402.1:775391-790758 GCA_032403825.1 Odynerus spinipes
AAAAAATAATAGATATTAACGTAACTTCATCCGTTTCTATGAATATTTTATGTAAAGCTTTCTACATCTATCGTATCGATGTAACTAGCATTACAGATGAATTTTTATGTTTATTAGCACTGAACACTTGAAGTCAAAAGTATAGTAAAAAGTGCTTTTGAAATTTTAATTTTTATCTCCCACGTTTGAAAGTATATAGCTTTAAAGAAGAACAAAAAAGTTACACTGGGTTTAGAGGTAATTGTATATTTGTGTATAGTTTGACTCAAAATTTTAATTTAAAGACTTTCTTTCCTCTAGTTCATAAAGAGTTATGGTGATAATTAATTCGGGATTCTGAATGATCGATAGTCGAATCTGTTAGATGGTACTTTCTAGTGATAACGTTTTACACGCATATTGTAATTTATTCCAAAACTCATCGTATGCGATTTATACAATTTTAGCGATTTAGTTGCCAATTATAGTGGATGTTCTCGTTTTCTTAGATTCTTTACTTAAGATTACGAATGTTATTATTAATTCGATTCCTTGTACGATGCATTTATAATGTATGTGTATGGAAGTAAGCAGCGAGCACGTATCGAATCATAAAAATATCGCGACTAATGTGATTTATCGATTTCTTTATAGATCAACAGCATGAATTTTTTTATTTTATATCGTTTTTCTATGTGTCGTCGAGAAAATAAATATTTTTAATAAAACAGTGTTATTTCATACCAATTTTTAAGTGTGGTGATCGGGTAACGAGGTCCAGAAAGAATTTGTATCTTTCTTCGTATGTTATTTTTATTACGATATTCTCAATATATACAAGCAATCAGTTTTGTTCATAGAATAGGTACATATCTACTAATTAATAATAATAATAATAATAATAACAATTCACAAACAAAAAAGACAGAATCACATACCTAATAGATATCTCCATCCCGAATGACACGAACATCACACAAAAATATAAAGAAAAAATAGAAAAATACACAACATTAGCACAAGAAATACAAAGAATATGGAAACAACACAAAATCCACATAGTACCACTAATAATCTAAACAACAGGCACCACACCAAAAAACTTCAAACAGCACCTAAACCAACTACAGACAAACCAGGAAACACACACAGAAATACAGAAAGCGATCATCCTTAAGACATGCAATATCACAAGAGCCTTCCTCAACGTAACTTAACATAAAAAGGCGACCAGACCTGGAAATGTCCTGCCTGACCTCGCTACCGACCCTATTAAATTGGAGAAAAATTAATAATAAAAATAATAACAACAACAACAACAACAATAATAATCAATAATAATAACAACAATAATTATAAATAATAATAATACAAAATAATGATAAATAATAATAAATAATTAATCGCTATGCTTTATATATTTATATTGTATGTATAATTAATATTAGATAATCGGTTTTTTGCCGTTTGGAAATTCGTATATGTATATTTCTGTTTTCGCTCCCACCGCTAGCTGCGATCATTCTGCATAGAATTCTTCTACACACAGACACACCCTTAGCTAAAATTGTCGAAAGCGTTTTGACGCATAGTTAATAGTATTATTATTCTTAGTTTTGCATCAACTTCAAGAGGCGGCGAATAATAATTCATTGCATATATATATATATATATAATATTTATTATATATATTATATATTATATATATTAGGAGCGACGATAAAGTAGAAATAATAAAATGATGCGGCGCGAGGTGTATGAATGATGCGAAGCATGATTTTTTGTTTTCTTAACGTCCGTCCGTTGTATATTTTGATATAGCTACATTGATTATTTACATTGAATCTTTCCGGTGTAGTATTTTGTAGCAAGTCGAAGCTGGAAAAGTCGACTCGTTCGCTAAGTGATTCACTCGAAAGTTAAAATCGATCTTTTTTTTTTTCCTTTTTTTGCAAATGAATCTTGATGCAATCGGCTCAATTCTAACGTTCGTCGACATCGTTCACATAAGATACGCTTTTTTATGTTAAAACAAACTCAGCTTTTTCGTCATGATACGTACGAGTAGGGATTATGTGGGACACCGAAAATCATCGATAGTGTTTATGTCGATCTACCAAGAGATCGCTCTTGGTTCTTTCTTAACATTTATTTCTTTTTATTTTACTCTATGTGTCGCATTGTGTCCCTTACTCCTCTCTCTCTCTCCTACCTCTAGTAACGAATTCGCTCTCACGAATTGATGAAGTACGCACGCAGCTGCCAGGATCGATCGATCATTATCGAGAAAATTGCTAGCCAATACGACATTGAACGAGAAAACTTGTACGTCTCCTTCTACGTAACGCCGCATTGATGTCGACCAGCTAGATTCAGCTAGGATAATTAATTAGTTCATTAATTAGAGCGTATTTAGGCCTGTGGGCTACTTTTCCAGCGACTCGCTGAGTGAATCCCATTGACAGAAGTAATTAAATCTCTCTCTCTCTCTCTCTCTCTCTCTCTCTGTGTGTGCCTCTCTGTGTGTCTCTCTGTGTGTCTCTCTGTGCGCGCGCGCACACACACCACAGTTATATATATATATATATATATATATATATATATATATATATATATCGTTTAGAGTCCTTTGTACAGCTTTTGACGATGAGAGCCTTTTCCGCGGCGTTTGCCGTGTCAACAAGAAACATCACTCTATCTCTTTTCTCTTCTTTTTTTATTGTACAAACAGATTCTTCTCTTTGGCTTTTGTTCGTTCTTAGTGTACGACGAGCGCGAATTCTAAGATTTATCGCGTGCAAAGTAAACCGATCACAAGTTTACGAGTAGTTCGAGTCTTGGCTACTTCGTCTGATTTATTTCATCTTGTATCACTTGATTTTGAATACACACAAGATAGGAATGCGAATGAAAGGAAAAATTGTAGGAAAAAGTCGACTCGCGTTCATGAGAGAAACTCGGACTATCCGAAGGAATACAAAAGTGTTTTAAAAAAAGAAAATATTAGGTGACCAAAATTGTGTCTTTTTTGTTTCTGAGTTTCTTGAAAGTAAAGTAGTTGAATTTGATAAAAAAGTAATTGATAAATTACCCTCACGTTGGGAAAGAATATTACTATCTAATCGTGACTATTTCGGTGAATAAAGTTATCATAAACAAAAATGATTACATCTTCATTTTAATCTTGAATAACAAGAGAATTTTTTGGTTTTGGAAAGCAGAGATGATAGTCAAGCCAGTAGTGAATTTGTACAAGACAGTATGCCAATACAATAGAAAAAGAGGAAAAAGAAATATGTTTGGAATCGAAAGGTGCAGTTGTTAAGGAAAGATGAGGTTAGAGGGTACAATACGTGAGGACTGCGGACTATACCAGTATATATTCGAGAGAGCATATCGAGATGGCCCAAGGATATGAAATAAAAATCAATAGGAGGTAAAACGAGGCTTCTTGGAAATGTTCCAACCCTGACGCCATTCTTCGACTTACTCGAGTTTAGGTTACGAAACTCGAGAGGGTGAGGAGCGGGTTTTCTTAGATGAGACCACCCCTACCATCGTCATTGGTCAACCAACCACTATCAATTTCTGTGCTATCCTTGTGCTCATCAATCGCGATAAGTGTATCGACATTCGGTTTACTTGGCCCACAAGATTTTCAAAATCGTTTTTTCAGGTATATTCTTACGAATGCTTGTGGTGTGGGTAGATTAGGGTGAAGACAGCTTTATATAGGGTGGCTCGGAATTTTTTCACGGTAGTAAAAAGTCTTCGAACTTTGAAATTTGTGAATATCCTTTTTTTCTTGTTACGATTAATAGAACTATTTTGAAATTTTGATTTTCCTTCTTTAATAGCCATCTTTTTTCTACTTTCTGTGTCTCTTTCTTTTTTAATAGTAAAATCATAATTAGCCCATTCCAGACCGGCTATTACTTCTTACAAACTCGGTTTTTTATTTGTATATTTTGCATCTCTCTCTCTCTCTCTCTCCACCCTTTTCTGTATTTTTTCTTCTTTTACTCCTTTCTCCATTTTTACTCCCTTCCTCCTTTTGTCGTGCCTCTCCACGTTTATATGCGCGCTTTGTTTAGATATGCGCCTGTATCTTTCTTTTATTATATTGCGAGTCGCAGTGATGCGCATGATAAAGTATATATATGTACAAATACACGACGATACCGCCTAATATTTTCTCTCTATTATGATATGCGCGCTACATATATAATATATCTAAATTTAAATTTATATATATGTATACATACGTATCTATATATTTATAATACTATGTATAATATTGTATTATACATAATGTATTGAAATTCTTCGCAGTGGATTTTATTAATGTGACAAAGTCGAAGGAAGATACATATACATATATAATCTCTTTTTCTCTCACTTTCTCCCCGATCAAAAATTTTTATATCTCAAACGCTACTTTCCCTCGTTTGTTTCTTTTTTTTTTTTACTTTCTTCTCGTTGTCGTCGTTGCCGTCGTCGTCGTCATCGTTATCTTTTCTCTTCTCGTAACTTTTCAAACTCTTTATCCCCCCCATACTTATTTTCTCTCTTTCGCATTCTCTCTTAATTAGGCACACGCACGCAAACGAAGGCATACGTTTATATACTCGCTTTCTCTCACGTGGAAGTCAATGGGCGTACCATTATTCGCTAGACGACGATATAACAATACTTATTAACACCTTGGAAATGTAATGATTAACGGGGTTCGTATTAAAACAATAGATTCTATCGTTAGATTCGACTTTGCACCATATTGAAGATATGTTTCGAGAGACTTCGCTTTCGATTTATTTTCGCGCGTATATATTATACGCGCATCGTTTCTGTGTAGGCGCGCGAGCGCGTGCGTGCGCGCGCGCGCGTGTGTGTATGTGTACATATATACAGGATGTTCATTTGAAAACTTTACGTGTAATTTTCTTGAATATAACACATTTTTGAAAAAAAAATGTCTAATATAAATTTTTCACGATTTCGAGGAGAAAATACAACCATTATATTTATTTTTTATTTTTTAAGCATCTTTTTTGTATTAAACATTCTTTCCCAAAGAGTATTATTTTCGCGATAATTAGCCGTGAAGTTTTCAAATAACCACTGTGTACTACTGTGCGCATGTATACGCGTGTGTTCCGTTAAGTGTTGATTAAAACGCTATCTAGTCTCCGAAGGTTAATTCAGTTTACTTTTTAGTTTTTTAGTTCTAGTTTAATTAATCGATTAATCGATCGAAAAGAATGCGTGAGTCGTTCTCCATTGACGGGGGCGTTCGGCGATTAGCAATCCTTAATATTATGTTTTTTCTTAGTTTCTTTCTCATCATCTTGTCAGATTTAATTATTAACAATTCGAACGTTCGGTACGAACTTATTTACTATTTTGTGAAATAATAAAAACCCACAGTGGACAAAGGTTGTGCGTTGATAACAAAGAGTGGAAAAAGGCTGTGTCTTTTCTTACAGCACTTGCAATTAAGCTTTTTTTTAAGTTGTATAAGTCAGATCATAATAATCAATAATTAACAAAAGATAAATATCTCGATATTATTATCTGACTGCCTTAGATACCTCGGCCGAAGATATCTAGACCGGCGGTGATCGTAAAGAGAGAATCCGATCGTGATTCTTGCTCAGGGGTTTGTTATACAACAGTATAAATTTTAGAGCAATCAAATTTTTTGTAGAAAAATCTAAAAAGGTACCTACTAAATTCAAATTAGTCGAATTATTATTGGCTGGCTAAGGGGGAGGAGGGTACTTTAAGGGGATATCATCGTTCTTTGCATTTCGTTATCGTCGTTACTTTAATGCTTTCTGCGTGTCGTACCTACGTGAATTAAAAGGAAAAAAACAGTGGGAATATGAAGAAATGAAAACAATAGGAATTGACAAGTAGTGAATCGATTCGACTCGAGCGAACTCAAGAACTCGCCTCACTTTCTCTCTCTCTCTCTCTCTCTCTCTCTTATTCACTCTCTCTCGTTATAAGCGCTTCTTTAGAAAAAAAGAAGTTGCAATTAGCGCTTTCGTCAGTACTAGCGTTCCACCACACTCTTTCACGTAAGATCTCTAATTGGATCACGCTTATTACTGTATATACCGAATAACGGGGTCATTCAAAATTTAATTATTGAAACGAACATGACCGTCGTGAGGACGAGGGAAAAAAACGAGGATACTTGGCCAAGTAGGATAGACTTATATTTGCCCTACCTTGGTGAGAACATTTTTCTTGAAGAAAATCACGAGACAAGATTACGTTCTCTCTCTCTGTCTCTCTCTCTCTGTCTTTCTCTCTCTGTCTCTCTCTCTCTGTCTGTCTCTCTCTCTCTCTCTCTCTCTCTCTCTTTCTCTTCTTAACGAATTCAATAATCGTTTGTATTTGACGTTTAATTGTGTGTTACATGCACGCACAAGTCGATCGATAAGAAGAAAGCTAAAGTTCAAGTTCGCTTGACAGGTCAGGAGAAGTAATTCGTTCTGACTTTGAACCTTTGAGTGAAATAAATTCGCATGGGATTGGGATTGAAAACAGCCGATAAAGATTTTCGAAGAAAGGAGAAAGGATTTTGCCGTTGTCCGGTTAATGTAAGCGAAACCAAGGACGAACGTATCTAATTTTTCTTGAAAGTATAATAAAGGAAAGGGCTGCCGGCGTATACATATGTACATAGAAACGGCCGATACTTTAACACTTTGAGTACTATGTCACCCAGGTACGGGTGACTTATAAGTTGTCCATGTAATCTATATTTTTATAATTTATTTATTTACTTCACGAATTATAGTTTTCTTTTAGTATATCAATACATGCAGATATTCTGTAAAGTTGACAAATAATAAAAATTGTATCAGAAAGCTTATTAATTTTTGAACTTCGCTAGGATCACTATCAATGATTAAAATGTGTTTAGCATTCAAAGTGTTAGACAAAATATTTCTTTGTTTCAGTCTAATACACGGCTACTAGAAGTATATAGGGTATTACACGAAAGTACATTTGCAACGCCGACATACCTACTCGGTCAACTATGGTACTAGGAACGCGTCATTGACACGCTAAAAGTACGCTCGTCGTATGGTAAGGGCCGTTCCTGCTAGCGTGAAGTACATAGTCCCGATTACGAGCCTCGCCATCTTCCGCTTAGACGCATCTCCTTCCCCCTCTTTGTATCTTCAAACCGGCGCATTATCGAGCCACGCAAAGCGTATACTTCGAACTGGCGTTCGAGCGAAACTTCTACTTCGGTGTCGATGGCAGCTGCTTTTCGCGGTCTATCTCGCTTGAGAAAATTCCACTTAGAAAGAGAGGGGGAGGAGAAAAAGGGAGAGAAGGTAGGATAGTAGTCTACGCGAAAAGAAGTAGGTCTACTCGTATATCACGTGAGGGATATAGGCGAAGGATAAACTCGTGAAAACGCTATGGTGACCCAGTGAGACACGTGAAATATACTATCGATAACTCATCGTGATAAAGATTCATCTTTTCATCTGACAATATCGTTCTCTTTCTCTCTCTGTCTTACTTTCGACCGATGCACGGAATCCCTTGGTATAATACTGCTCGCTGGACCGCCTATGGATGCTGGGATCAAGTGATCAGTTCTCCAGCGATAACAATAAAAAAAAGGAAACGTTACAGTATAGTGGAAAGTAGCAGAAACGCTAAAAATATCGAGCCGGTTTCAATTCGTTCATTCGACCGGACCAACTCGCGCGTATTTCGGATTCGAATCATCCGGTATTCCCGGTTCGCGTGTCCGCTCGATCGTATGACCAACGAGGCAAGTCATCCGTGTAATCGACGCGAGCTCGTATGCGTGAACACACGGCCCGTCTGCGCTTCTCTCTTTGCTGCTGCTGTTGCTGCGCTGATGCTGCCGAGCTAGTGGTGGATTCGCTCTTGCTATCACCGAGAAACACCTGACGATCCGTCTCGCATCAGAGAACGAGAAAAACGGAAATAGAGTGAGTGTGTGTGTGTGAGAGAGAGAGAGAGAGCGAGAGAGGGGGCGGAGGAGAGCGACATATTTGCGATAGAATGTAAAAGGCTGTTGTATTATTAGACTCTTCTATATTTTTTCTCTTTTTTTATATTGAGCCAGACAAAAGTTAATTTTCAATTTAGAACAAGACCAATAGTAATCGTTGCAAATGTGTTGTGCAAGTGTGATATTGCGAACTTCATGAAGTTCTCCTATATCTTCCAATAGACCTTTTGTCTACCTATATTTTCCAATATCTCCCGGAAAACGAGTGAAATTATAGTCGAAGTAAGATGGATTGTCGTAAGAATGATCAGCGTGGTTATCCGTGGTATATGAAAAAAATGAAAGAATTACAAATATTTTTTCCATTTCCAATGAAAATTAGACGTTATGATTATATGTCTACTCATATTCTTTAAATTGCAATAGAATAAAAAAATACAGTACAGCCGGTCATATCCGAACTCCCATTATCCGAATATCCTGATATCTGAACGTGCTGTTATTCGAACAGCGTTTCGTAGTGATGTTTAAATACAATGTATGTATACTTACACTTGAAATAGGAGTTCGATAGTTTAAGACGCAAAAGGAATATAATTCCACACAGTTACTTATCTTAAAAAACTTATGTGATTTCGAAGTTAAAAAGATTTAGGATTTATAAATACTGCAAAAATTAGAAATTTTCTTAATTTTTATTTAAATAAATGAAATTTATTATCAGGAAAATGATTGTTCTATTATCCGATGATTTCCCTCCCTATTAGTTCGGATATGAAAGGCTCTACTGTACTGTAATTGAAAAATTGTTTTTCCCTTTCTCTCTTTCTCTCTCCCCCCCCCTTCTTTCCGTCAATTCAGGTTCTCTCGACATTCGATAAAACAATAATGCAAATGACAAGACGAGATTTTTTTTTTAGTTAGACGTGTTCGATATCGATAACCGGTAATACCGCAGTGCGGAGGCAGTGCATAACCCCTGCTATTTCGGGGAACGAGCCGTAGGTATCTCGAAGTAACTGCGGGCCTCATTTTCGAGAGGCTTAGCCACCTCGGATTAATAACAACGATGAATACGATCGATGCCACCGATTGAGCCGCGTTAAGCTCCTAGCTCGTTTCAACAGCGGTGGCGACGGTGGCGTTTAAGTCTCCGCAATTTGGTTCGCATAGGTGTACGTACGATCGACTGCAGTGAGCTGTACCGCATTACAAACATGCGCACCTATCGGTCGCCGCAGAGCATATAGATCGAATTGCGGCTCGCATTACCCTGCCCCTGTGTCTACAAAAACCATCCACTAGCTGTATGCGCGTCGTTGGAAAATAAGGAAAGCTCGAACGGCTGCTCCTAATCGAGGAAAATAAAATATTTTAAGGAGAAATTCCGAATAGAAAGAAGGAGAAAAAGAAAAGGAAGAAGAGGAAGAAGAAGAAAATCGATCAGAGAATCGAGGCATGATAGAATAAAGTCATTGAAATAATCGTCTGTTACACTTTTTGCTCTATCGAGATCATAAAGTACCTACTCCCTGCGGTGGTGCTTAAAAAAGAACGCCAAAGTTATAGATGATGGTTCTTCGAAAATAGGCACGTTCTAAGGTAAAGGGATTAGATGAGTAAAAGAAGCAGAGTAAGTCAAATCGAAGAACGGAAGAAGACACGAACACATCGGTCGATCGTACCAAGCGCGCGCTCGCCTTCGTCACGCAACATAGCGATTCGTCCGAGATCTAGCTTAACGGCATGATCTTTATCGGCAATAGAAATACAGGCGGATGCAGATACCGATCGTTTCGACCTATTATTTCTTAAGTGGAAGAACGCGAAGACGGAGTATCGCGATCGTAACGTTTCTACGTTTTGTCTCGTAAAATCGTTCGGGGAACGCGAGAACGAAAACTCTTTAGGTAGATAGGGTTCTTAGCACGATCTCCATTCTGACTTTTAAAGAATCGATTCGGGAACGAGGACACAGAATATTTATGAATTTTCCGGCACGAACGATACTTGAAATAATTTCAATGAATCCCCGAATATTAGAGAGGAGAGCTCGACAAGAGTTCGATTAAGAAAACTCGCCCCCTTCATTTCTCCCTACCGCAAGAGCATTAATCACGTTGTCTAAGGAGAAAAATAAAAATGGCCACAGAGACTGGGAAGTTAAAATCCGTCTTCGTTCGTACGCTTTCCCTGGTCTTTAACTTCTGACCTATCAAACGGTGTGAAACTTGGAAGTTCCTTTCGAATCAATGTAATTGGGCTAAATCTAAAGGAACGACAACCGGTTCATTAGGGACTCCTCTTAACCTAAACGATTACCATCGGAAGCATTTATCGTGATAGGAATAAGTAAATAGCAGGTGTTCAACTCCGAACGTTTGAATTCACCTTCTACGTATCTACGTGTATATGGGCATACATATGTATATACTTGTGTATAGTAGATCATCGTATGTGCGTGTGTCTTGAAGCCAGGACTAATTTTTGATCGGTGCCCCTGTCAAATCCGACGATCACAGATCTTGCCAAATCAGTCAGGCAACGTTTCAGAATGGAGCTAGTATATTGTATATGTGCGCGCGCGCGTGCGCGTGTATATATATCGATCAAATATTCGCCGACAAATCATACGGGCTAGCCATCCTCTCGTTTTCACTTCCTTTCTCTCTCTCACACTCTCACAAACACTCATGCATTCTGTCTTTCTCTCACCCTCTTTCTCTCTCTCTCTCTCTCTCTCTCTCTTTCTACATCTACAGCATTATTTTTCATTGCACTTTATTAATCGATATATCGCGGCTGATCGTCGAAGAACGCATGAAAAGTACGACCTTCGATAGGTCATCTTCCCAATCCGACGATCGAAACTATATATATATTTCTTTTTTTCTTCTCTTTTTTTCGTTTTCTTTCTTAAGAACTCGGAAATACTTGAACGTCTCGAGGATCCTCGGTCCGCGCCACGCATCATCGTTATAATCATTATCATCGTTATCATTATCGTAATCTTTGTCATGATCGTCATGGTGTCGATGATCACCGAGTTGTACCGATAAATGGTACTCTAATCTTGGTCGTTTTCTCTGAGTTCAGCTCGTACAACTGGACATCTTGTTCTTGGAAGGAAGAAGGATTCTTTTCTTTCTTTCTTTCTTTCTCTTTTTTTTTAACATCATTTTCTTCCTTCGTTGATTCAGCTTCCTTTTTCCGTGATGGAGCATCGATTGATATGTCTCTATTTGCCTTTCTACCATCGACACCTGTTTACTTAGAACTTAGATCCTTCGCTATGCATTTAGTTTCTTCATCTTCTTCTAGCTCGGCTGAAAGATCATCGGAGATCGTTTCAGGGCAAAGCTCACATATCTTCTCCCTTGCGTGGTTCGCACCTTGCCGACTACCCTTTGACTAGCAGCATTCGACTATTATTAATTATTAGTTGGATCAACGAGTTGGTGTTGTTCCCTTCGGTGAAGGGAGGCTGACCGCAGGAGCGAGGACGACTCGAGCGACGAGCGTGGCCTCGAACTAGACGAAGCCTCTTGTTTCGTAGTGGGGAGCTGCTACCTGCTCGATCGTACCCGAAAGACCAGCCGTCAACGTCGTCCGCGTTAAGAGAAGTGCACCCAGTGCCAGGCTCAATGCAAGAAGAGCCTGCGATTGCCCGGCCACGCCGCTGATCGCTCTATGGTGATTACCGCTTGCGCCGCTACACGTGTCTTGTGATGATATCTCCAGTTTCGCTGTAACAAATAAAGATGATCGTTCAGTGAAGGCCAATTGTTTAGATCTTTTCGTTCGTGTGAACGCGATACAAAATATCGTAGGTACTACTAAAATGTAAATACTAGCGACCCATTGAAATTTTAAAAGAATCTTGTAGGACGAAGAACTATGTAAACGTTATATGTACTACAAGGTGAAACATTTGAAAGGCATTACTTGATTGATTGAGAGCTGTTGGCTCTCTGTTTAAAACTGATCTTGATGTATTGCCCGTAAACAACAAGAATAACATCGGTACGGCACAAGTGCAAGGAAACGCTTTGCTCTCTCCGTCTAAGAGAATGCTCTTAAAGCCCCACCCGTTAACATAGGCGTAAAATGATGTGATTAATTTATCATGAAGAATATATCTCGTATTTTGAGAGAATTTTCATAGATAACGTTAAATATTGGAAGTTTTTGACTTATTTTGGCCAAATTGTAATGGCGGTAACATCATTCTTGAATTATTATTTCCATGATTTTCTAAATTTAATGCATTCTTTTACTGGATATTTTTTTCGTTTAAGGACAGTACATTGTTCTTGTCTATTAGAAAAAGTACGCGGTGAGTTTGCATGACACGAGTCTCATCTATTACGTGGTCATATTATTGAATAACCAAGCGCGTATTTGTGTAAATTTTGAAATTTTTTTGTCTCTTCTTTCATTCTTCTTTCGCAACAAGAAAAGATTCGCATTCCCGGAAGAACGATAAAACGATCATTCTCACAATGCTTTTTCACGAGAGTGGTGATACACGCGAGGGCAATATTTCCCATTGATAGACGTTTGCGCGCGCACACTAGCCTTTCTAATATCAGCTAAATTAAATCTAATAGAAAAGGGAACTCGCGCGTAAAGTGTTCTTGATCTTTCGAGAGGATGAAAGGAAGAGAAAGGAAGAAGAGGGGTTGGAGAAAGCCAAGGTTGTATCCACCCCAGACGTATGCATATGTATGCGAGTAATGTGGAATACTAATGAATGACTTTTCTAGTAATTACTGGCCGATATTCCACATCGTCTGTGTCTACTTTCTTCGATATCCTTCTAATCGGTACGCTTATATAATTTCTATTATTTAGGAATCTTCTGAAAGTAGAGCTTTCCAAACTTATTTGGACTACCACTTCCTTTTCAAATAAAAAGTTACTCAGTGCTTCCTTGAAAATCTATCTTCTTTAACACGTTGAGTGCCATGGCGGTTACTGGTGACCGACACCCGATTTTGTAGATTGCGTTTGAAGTGTTTATAAATTTGGTTCCTAATATATACCAATTGTAAAAAATGTTAAGGTTTGACGTAAAAAAATGTGATAATGACTTCTTTATAGTTTTATTCGGAAAATAATTATAGACAATATTAGATGAATATGGAATTATATAAAATCGGCTCGGTACTCAACGTGTTAACCTTTTACGGTCCACTGCTCAGTGGTACTGGACATCGCATTTCGATTGAACAGGTCAACTGACCAGTTCCACTGGCTAGATTTCATTGCCAGGTTTATAGGGGTTTTATCTTTCAGAAATATTTCTTTAGGTGTACTATATTTAATTACAATATCATTTATACTTTAGTCAATGTATTTTGTTCTCTTTTCATTTGATGTTGCATAGTTATATTATATACAGTTAAGAATTTGAATTAAAAAAAATCTGTAGTGTGCGTTTACGTTTAAATTAAAGTTTATAATCGTGCGATAAGGGGAGAACAAAGCGAATCACTGGCATATATACCGTGGGATAGGCACGGTGGAAAGAGAGACGAGTGGACAATTATTTCCACCGATGTAGCCGAATACGTATAATGTGAATAGCTTGCGCCGAGCGACAAACGATTAATTTTAGCTTTGCAGGCGTTGGCACGGGTATACGCGCGTGAAATCACGAATTTCGAGGTGGTCGGTTGCGCGTGCGACCGGGGAAAACAGTCGGAACGGGTGGCATGGCCGTATTAAGAGGTATATCAGAGATAAGGGCGACCACGCCGAAACCGCTCGTCGAATTATTATTGACACGAAGCGCACATTTTCTGTTTTGTGTATTGCGATTGATGGATTCATTCGCGAAAATTCACAATGATCTGCGAATTCTAACAAAGCAAAATTTATTAAGGATGGTTTTTTTCACATATCACTTCTCTTTAATCTATTTAATTATTTTTATTTGGTGATATATATTTTGTATATATACTTTCTACATAACAGAGTAAACAGACAAATTAAAGGAAAAAAACAAGAAATAGAATTGGTCAGGCTTAGAGGGATGATCTCGGGACGATAACATCTTCCAACCCCTACACGGCTGTCAATCCGGCCGGTGTTTCAGCAAACGGAGGACGCAAAGCACGTTCCGTTCGGTCATTTGCGTGCGTGTGCACGAATACGTATGCACGTACACGCAGGTCCAGTGGGCGACAGACCAAGCCAAAGAGAGAGAGAGAGAGAGAGAGAGACAGAGAGAGATACACGATGCTGCGGCATCGATCGGTGGCAGCAGTGCCTGGCGGCCAGTTTCACCTCCCTCGTGTCCTCTCTCGTTTACCTTCTTCCGTCCTCCACCATTCCTTTCGTACCGGGGGCATGCCGATCAAAACGTTTCTCTTCAGCCTCTCTTTTTGATCATCATTCACCTCTTTCGCATAAACCGCACCCTCTTCCGTGATCCATATCCCTCCCACCCTTTACTGGCTCTTCATTTTTTTCCTTTTTGTTATTCTCCCTCTGTTGACTTTTGAAGGATAACTTTTTTTGTTAAATGAGACCATATATTTTTTTAAGTATCATACAAAGCGAATTCGAAAACAAATTGTATTAATGTTTAGCAAAAAATGGAGAATATTTTGAAGAAATTTTATGATGTGCAATCAGCAAAAAAATATATAATTCCCATTTTAAAAAACAAAGTTGACCTTCCAATAACTTCGAAGACTGGTAGTTACCTATAATTCCCCCTCGAAACCGTGAGATTCTTGTGTGAAATACTTTCCAAAAATGTAGTGTTTTAGGCGTGAAGTTTCCAAATGAAGACCCTGTATACATATATAAATTCAATAAACATCTCCATTATGTCATGTATCAGCAATAATTCACGCGCTATACCTATATAGGTACTACGGGACGTTGTTTACACAGGAATATCGATATTCTTCTCGAGCGAGAGGAAAGCTCGATTTCTTGAGTGATCGGTAAGACTCGTCTTGAAAAAAGTTTCCTTTCGCAAGAATGAAAACGCGACCATGAGTTTTCTTGATGGGATCTAATTAAGCTCAAGAACTTCGAATCCTCTCTTTCTCACGAATTTTCCCACCCTCTCTCGCTCTTTTCCTACGAAATATTTTTACTTAATTGCTTTTGAAGGAAGCCGCTCGGAACGGATATTGCCGGGAGACCACGCAATGGCGAGTGCTTTTTTTACGTCGAGGAAAAAGCTCGTCAGTGAGATAAAATCGACTTGCTAAAGGCTCCCTCCTCGTTTTTCATCTTTTGAAGCGAGAAAGCGATTTTTTTCTATCTCGCTTTCACTCACTGTTTTTTTCTTTCTCCGATATAGCAATCGTTGTAAATGCGAGCAAAGGCAAAGTTCCTTCTCTCTCTCTCTCT
>JAIFRP010004402.1:822644-833827 GCA_032403825.1 Odynerus spinipes
ATATATAACTTGGCATAGTATTCGCGAATACAAATACGAGTATGTATACCAAGTCTATAATACTTTTACTATTCGTATAGTATTTGAATAATGGCATCTAATTTGACGAATACAGATACAAAAACGAATACAAATATTAAGCTTAGTAGATATCGATGTAAGATTAAAAAATGTATGGAAATTGAACGTTTTCTAAAATGAATTACAGTAGAACATTCCAACTCTGAAGAAGGCCCACTCGTTATTGCCTCATGCAGGGCGACGCGTATCTCTTAGTCGCGAGTTACCCTCGCGCAAATAAGCATTAGCAGGCAATGAAGATATCAGTAGATCAAGACGATAGTCGTATTCAGACGTCAGTAATAATCCTTGACCCAGTTACCTCGTGCGAGTCAAATATTGACCTAACCTACGTCTCTCCCTCTCTCTGTCTCTGTCTCTCTCTCTCTCTCTCTCTCTCTCTTTCTCATTTCCACTCACTCACTCACTCACTTTCCGAGGTCCGAAGCCTGTCTTTACGAAGTCGTTAAAGCGAAAGGTCTTCCTCCCTTCTTAAACCACGACACCGTTTCGCGGCTCGTTAACGTCGCAAGTCGACGGTATATCTCTGGCATATATTAAAATAATAACAAGTCGTCTCTTTCTCTCTTTCTCACTCCCAATTCAAGTAAAATTTAGGGGGGCGAAGCCGGTTGACGTGTATTAAATTTTATTCCCTTGTGTTTCGATTTTCTTTCATGGAAACTACTACCATCGACCGTAGACTATCCAGGATGGAAAAAAGAGGGGAAAAAATAAGGTCACTGTGATACAAGGAGTCCAACGTGTTCCGCCTAACTCCGATGATAAACAGGAACTTACGGCGAGTCCATTAAGCGGTAGGACATCATGAACGGATATCGTCGAATAAAAGAGGTCTCCCTCGAGTGACCTCGTAATTGATACGTCCCTTTTGTTTGCAAGCTTCACACAAGATATCTCGCTTGCTCTATGTAGTAGGTATACCACCGTAGCACCGATATTCGCTTTATCCTGGACAATAAGCATCAGAGAATGAACGTGCAAAGTTCACGCGATACTCGATCGCTCGTACCGTTCGCCTGCCTGTTGGCAACATTACATCAATGCAACTTTCGAAAGTTTCACGAGATTTTCGAGATTATTAAGTGAAGTGGTTGGATGTGGAATGATCAAGGTCAAGGGACGCAAGAGTTCGTCTGCATTTTTTTCTTCATCGTCGTTTTATACGTTGATGAATGCTCGAAGTCTCAAGACCTTCGGAGTGTAAATTTTTTTTTTGTATTCTAGGTCGATGGGTTCTTTAGAATATGTAAGTATTTATACATATACGTATGTGGTGAATTTGTAACAATTACCATGTATCTGGCATCTTATTTTTTATTTTTTCCAGACAAAATAACTAAACAATCATAGATTATTATTCAAAATTCGAGATATAGAGATCAATTCATAATATTGACCTCCATATCTCGAAACAATTAAAGTTATAAAGGTAAACCAAGGACAACTGCCACCCTCGAAAACACTTTGAGTTAATCTCTCATTTTTCTTCGACTTCTAGAGCTCTTCTCTAAGGAATGAATAAAAATTCAAATTATAGAGGCTTTTAAGTTAACGACGTTCTAGTTAACGAGGCTCGATGATAGTCAATAATCAATTACTTTATCCTCATCTATAGATAATGATCGTTAAAAATCTGACAATTTGAAAAATACGAAATAGAAGACAGTGTCCGATAGAAAGACAATGACATTAATGAAACGGTTTGGTCAACTTGGTCAGTGAGAACTTCCTCCCAAGTTTACGATTCGCTAAATCCAATTTATTTGGAGCATTTTTACGAACCGGCTTGAAAGAAGGTAGCGCCTTGCTTAAAGAAATTTCGTGTGAAGTATCTTCTTCTCGCGCACTCCTCGGATAACCAACTCGAGATTAGCATGTATGTACACGTGTGCACGTGTGTGTGGTATGAAGCTTCGATCGATATATACTCGAAGTTGGCAAATAACTTTAGGTCAAGCATCCGGCCACGAAAAATAACTCGTTCGAGGGGTTCAAAGTGAGTACATGTAACACATCGCTTCGTTAACTCGTGTATCGTTTGATTTATTTTTTGACTTTCTCTTCGGTAACACTCTTCGACTCGTTCAAGACAACGACGGAGGCGAGGTTTCTTACATTTTACAGGGTCTCAAAATTGATTCTAAATTCGATATATTAACCGCAGCTGTAAGTAACGTACCAGGCTAAACTAGACACCGAGTTCTATTTCCCTCGTACAAACGATTTGTACTTTTTCTCCTTTCCTCAAATCTCTTTCTCTTACCTTGTGTGAGTTCGTCTTTTCGCGAAAACGAATAAACCTCGACTATTTGTGATCGATTTCGCGGTAAAAGAAAGAGAAGCCCCTCTCTTTCTCCTTTTTTCTCTCTTTTCGTTAGAGTTAATTGAAAAGCAAAGGTAGAGGGTGAGAAAAAGAAACGTGGAAGAGCATAAAGTGAATGGCACGATCCTTTTTAATTCTGTGTAACATGGATTTAGGATACTTTATGTGTGAATATACGTATTGAATTTTTATAATTTCAAATAGGAAGAAAAACAGTTATATTTACAGTAGACTCTCATATAACGCGGTTAAATTGTTACGCGTTGTACGAATTCGTGTAATAGGAAATCGACAAGAATTTCCCGCGTATAACACGAACAATCTAAAGTAACATGTTTGGAATGACTATTGTCATATTAATGTAGCGTATAGTGTGTATATATATGCTATTTATTTAAAAGAAATATATATTACTAATGCATGTAAACAAAACTTTTTTATTTCATATAAATCCGAAAAAAGAAATAATTTTCAAATTCATTATTATAATTAGTTAAACAAAACCAGAAAAATAAATTTGTAATTCTGACTCTTATCTTATTGCACAGCACGTTTAATGAAGAATTATATAAAAGTATTAAATTAGAATAAGAATTAAATAAGAATTATATAAAAGTAATAGTCGCAATGTCTGTGGCACATTATAGGAATTCTACTGTATAGTAATCGATTTTAACGAAAAATCGTACACGATGGCTGGTGCTGGGGAAGATAACTTTTGGGAGACAAAAGAGAATAATTTTCGAGTTCCCGCGATATGCCCGAGGCAAACATGATATTCGAGTCGTTTAATATCAACCGTCCGTTGTGATTCTTTCATTTTCATTTGTGAATCGGAGCATTCTACGAATTAAAATTGCCATGCAGCGGCAGCGGTAACAGTAATTTTCTCTCTCTCTCTCTCTCTCTCTCTCTCTATTTATCTATCTATCTATCTATCTGTCTATCTATCTATCTATTTATCTATCTATCTATCTCTCTAATTATCTATTTTTCTGTTTCTCGCTCTCGTCCAATTAATGTTTCAGTCGACAGACTCGTGGAAAGTCTTGACCACCAAAAGTGCACGAAACGATCGCGCATTTAAGTAAATTGGAGTAAAACTCGTGCGTATTTTAGCTAAACAAGTAGACGAGCAACTTCTGGTTCCTTTCAGAGGCAATATAAACTACGTCGAATAACAAAATACTGGATCGAACAGAATTATCTTTTGAGTCTCGTTTTAACACGTGTCGAATCAACTAATAGTGTCATCTCGCTCGTTAATATAAAATACTTAATACAATAAATTTTATTCTAATTCAAATTCTCTCATAAACGCATTCGCGGGTTCCATATTTCCAATATATTATCTACCATGTCTCGTATCAACACATTTCGAGTCAATTAACAAATTTATCTCGCTTTCTTAAATAAAATACTCCTGTTTAATAAAATAAATTTGATTTTAGTTCAAATGTTCTACCAAACGTGTTCATACGTTCTGCATTTCAAACGCTATCGAGGGTTACGGTATGCTTTGCAACGCGATATTATCCACCGTTACACCGAGAGGACTCAAACGCAACGATAAATTAATTTAATTCTCTTCCGCAACATAGCATTCAATTCGATTTGATCGCATACGGATAACCGGATAATTTAGTCGCGGATATTCAGTACGCAAGTATCGACGCTATCTTGATCAGCCATTATATTATTTCCACGCGAACTTTGATTTTCTCGTTTGTAGATATATGTATACAGTGAGGTCTTCTCTAAATTCGTATCTAAAACTTACGCTAATATTGCTATTTGTGAATGACGTGATATCGACGGCATATAAGCTCAGCGCTTAAGGTGTTAATAGGATGAACATAGCATATATAACACATTTTAACAGCCGTTCAAATTACAAATACTTTCCTAAAAATTATAATCATTTCTCTATACTGCTGAATCATTCTGTCAAGTTTATAATCATCTTTCTCAAGTTATAAATCATATCTTCAAAATTTTTATCGTTTCTCTAAAATTACAAATCACACCGTCACGTCAATTGAAAATGAATTTTTTGTAATTTTACGAAACTATATGCAGAACGACACAACCGATTGTGCGACTCACCTAGCATACAAAACATCGTTCCGACCGATTAGCATCTCTTCATTTAGTTTTAATTTTCTGGCACGTCGTCCAATTTCTGCCGCCGCCTAAGAGATTTATGAATATTGCACCGCGCTTGCCAGAGGGTACGATCTTTTCGTTCTTAGGCCAGAACGCTTGAGCTTACCGGCACTGGCAGTCTGTTACATTTTAATTATTAGTGTCCTACGTGTATCTTTTCTTCTTTCTTTCTTTTTCTCCCTTTTTTCTTTTTCTTTCTTCCAGGCCCGAGTCGCGTATGCAGCTCTCGCACTGGCCTACTACTAGTATGTACACATATGCATACACACTTTAAAGAATTCTACTCGAAATTGGGTTATGGCGGGTGAAACACGTTGCGCTATTCTAACGCGTCACAGCCTGTTGGTGCATCGAACATGTATAGCACGCACGTTCTTCTAGGTTGAAGTCTATGTGCGTTTATTGAAGTTTGCATGTATATGTGTATGGTACCTGCATCAAATAACACACGAAAGTTTGGCAATTTTTGTGTATGCGAACACAATTTTGAAGATCGAGTTAAAATTAATGACCCATAAAGATATCAAAAAATAAAGTATTTATTATTTATTTTATTTATTTATTTACTATACGGGACATACACTTTAATAAAACTAAACTGCAAGTTCAGAAAAAGAATGGTACAATAATATTTGTACAAAATTATTTATAGTACGGAATTATGTTTTGTATAGTATCTACGAATTGAGACAACATTTACTTCATTCTTTTTTCTCCATTTATACTTGTTACGTTTGGGCCGAATAAACGGAGTTCCACTGTACGTGTAAATTTGTTGTTAACCGACTTCGAAAAGACGGAGGTTACTCAATTCGTAAGTGGACTATGTCGCTTTTTTTATATCTAATAATAAGTCGATCATAGTTGTCAGGGAACATCAGAAATATATATGTACTTCTGGTCGTCTGCCATATCGCGTTAAAGAAATAATGTGTCAATTTCTGTCGATCTCTCTCTCTCTCTCTCTCTCTCTCTCTCTCTGCCCCCCCTCTCTGCCCTCTTCACCCCTTTATGCAGACACACGATTAACGCCGCATTGATTCGTCCACCGAGTGAGAAATAGTCGGGGGCACGGGAAATTCATAATTGTGGAATCGAGCGTAGTTGGGTCACGGGTCCTATTTTTAGCCGGTTCTGATTGTGAGTTCAAACGAAAGCAAAGGCTACCTGTGTGTGTCCAACGTTTGCTTTACGCTGTCGCTTTATTGTCTGCTCTCTTCAACGGCTTCTCTCTCTCTCTCTCTCTCTCTCTCTCTCTCTGTTAAGAGACACATCATGAAGGCATCCATCTTTCGAGTCATTTTCCTTCAATTATTGTCATTTCCTTGAAATTCTTAGACTCTCATAAAACAATGAAGTTCAATGAACACTACTGTTGCAGGAACAAACGTCAGGTTTAAAAAATATTAATATCCAGTGTTGGAATCAAATGTAAAACGAACTATAATTTTAAGGGATTAGATTTTATCTTGTAACGGAATTGATAACAATTTTGCGACAGTTTTCTCAATTTTTTACTCAATTTTCATAGGTGGTCTCTTATTCGACACTCGTGCGATTCACCACAAGCACTTTTGTGTGTGTGTGTGTGAGAGAGAGAGAGAGAGAGACAATCCCGTTTTTCGTAGCCACCCTCGAAGCCCTTAGAAGCGCGTGCAATATTAAAAAGTCTCTCTCTCTCATTCACTCACTCACTCACTCACTCACTCCCTTTAGTTGAGAAAGCGCAGAGAAAGGAGCTTTGCTCGAAAAGCGACGACAAAAGACGAACGATCCTCCGATAGTCGTCTCATCGTCCTTTCCTTTCAAAGATTCCATGGAAGCTGGATCTCGAAGTGGCCACGAGAAGTAATAGGATCGAGAATGTGAGAACGAGGAAAATAAAACACAAGAGAGCTTGAATAAAGAGATGGATGAAAGGTGGAGCATTTTTGAAGTGAAACATTTTATGGCACGGGGTGAGCCTAAAACGGCACGAAAATACGTAACGAAAAACAAATGAGAATCACGTTTGTAAGAGTGGAGTAAGGCCAGCGAGTTACTCACTTTCGTATCTTGAGAAAAACGTTGAGAGTGTGTTTGTTTGTTTGCCAGGCACTACTAGACGGATGAATCGATCGGGATGAAATTTTTTTAATCTAATAGTTTTTAGGCACGACCGCAGGGAGTTCCTTATGATCTCGATAGAGCAAAAAGTGTAACATTCGATTATCTCCGAAACTATTTGAGATATCTGAAAACCCTTTTGGATCTTTACGTTTCATTACAAAATCTAAATGTATGTGTGTGCGCGCGCGCGCGTATGTGTATCCACTCCTCAGTCAAAACGGCTGGACCGGGCACTATTCCTAGACGGATGGACCAATTCGATTGAAATCTTTTCCATCTTGTACGCGTGGGTCTCCGATTGATTTCATCCCTAAACAATTTTTTGGTAGCTCAATTGTTAACAACGTTATTACAAAATTAGTGTAAGGTGGAACATGGTACAAATTGTTTATTCAGCCGTAACTAAGCAACGGGCAATCTCTTCGCGAATGTTAACCTACATATAAGTGACAATTATGAATAAGTATCAATTATCGAATAATTATTTGTTTATCCGGCCATAATTAATCAACGGGTCCACTTATTCGAATCAAACCTGTTTGTTTTCTTTGAGTAACGTATGTTACTCTTCGCGGATGTTATTATAAAAATTAAATTATATTTAATATATCTAAATTATATTTTGCAAGTAATAATACACTAAAGAGAATGAAATAAAAAATATTTTAACAAAAAAATAAAAACCGACTTCGAACATGGAGTGGAAGAAAGCGCTGAAAAGTATAAAATAATTTTTGTTTATTAATTAAAATGATACTAAAAAAATTGCAACTTTCTCGTAAGCGGCACAAAATGTCCTTGCACACTTATTTTCACGACATAAGAATGAGTGCATTCACTCTGATATCTGAAATCCGAACCAGCCAGATGCCTCTTAAGCAGAATGTAGTGTTAATTTTGTGCCGCCTGCGAAAAAGTTGCAATTTTTTTAGTATCATTTTAATTTATAAACAACAATTATTTTATACTTTTCAGCGCTTTCTTCCACTCCACGTTCGAAGTCGGTTTTTATTTGTTTGTAAAAATATTTTTGAAGTGAAGCTTTTTATTTACTTAATATTACCCCTTCTCGACCTTATCACCAGCTAAAGAAGTTTCACTTCTAACGTGTGTGGCGGCCACACATTCTGTTTTTTAAATCTTTTTTCATTTCACTTTTCCACGCGGATCACGTAATTTTAAGGGGGGATTATAAATTTGACGACGGAGCTCGACGTAAAATCAATTTACCTTTTATCAGAAAAATTAACATACGTAAGTAATGTGAATTGGCCATCGAACATGAGAGAATCTTTAAGATCGATTGGCTACTCCTTCTATCTCTCTTTCCGCAAAAGAAAACATCAAACGAGAGATTCCAGGGATTTGCGTTACTAACGACTAGAGCTTTGTCACTTGGGTTTTTATTCCCATATACGAAGGAGTAAGTGAGTGAGTGAGAGAGCGAGAGGGGTGAGAGAAAGAGAGAGAGAGAGAGAGAGAGAGAGAAAGAGAGAGTGATTAATAGTGGACGAAGGATGGAAGGGTGAGGGGTGGGGATTGAACTTTAGAGCAACACATCGCTTTTTCGCGCGATCGAACGCGCGCGAGAGTCGACGAATGTACAAATGCGCGGAGTAAACACGTAGGTACGGTATATGCTGGATGGAACGGCCGGGCGTCGTTCTAGCCGATTCAGGAGCAACGAGACGTAGAATGTGTGCCGTTGGTAGAAGAGAGAGACGAACAGCGAGAAACCGTGAAAAAGAGAGATAGAGATAGAGAGAAGAGAGATCGATCACTCTCAAGAGAGAGAGAGAGAGAGAGAGAGAGAGAGAGAGAGAGAGAGAGAGAGAGAACGGACACAGAGAAAAGCTGATAGACACACAGCACACATTGTCATGATTACAAAGTTAGTTTCTCTCTTCTTCGATGGAATGGTGAAAAAGGACAATGTTGAGATAAGAGAAGAAAAGAAAATAAGGTACTCCCTGCGGTCGTACCTAAAAAGTAAATAAATAAAGTCTACATATCGTGTCGTATGACAAATGTCATCGTCGTTCGATTATTGTCTAATCATTATACGTAATAAATCATTTATCCACCTTGTTCTTTTCTGAAGATCATCTAAAAGTATCTAATCAATTTGTAATACCTGCTTAATTAAATAAATTATGATTGATCATACCTGTAAACTCGCGTCTTTTGTGACACTTCGCGGTTATTCTTGAGTTTTACGCGCGGTCCTCTTTCCTCGTTCGGTTCTTCGGCATGCCCTTTCGTTGGAGACTGTCACCAGCAAACTGGACGACGGTGTCTTCTTGTCCTTTCCGAAGAAGGTTGTAGCAAATGCGAAGTAACGTGAGAAACACCCTTTTCGACTAGGTAGCGAGATATTGATGAAGGAGGATTGAATGAGAGAGAAAGAGAAAGAGAGAGAGAGAGAGAGAGAGAAAGAGTGAACGAGCCGAATAAGGGTAAGAGGTAACACAGAAGCCTAAAAAATGACGGCGTCTCGTGTTCCTCTCCTTCTCTCTTGCGATGATCAGCAAAAATCAACAACAACCAGCAAGCAACGATAGCAGACCTACTGGCAATTCCTCTCTCTCTCTCTCTCTCTCCTCTCTCTCTCTCTCTCTTTCTCTCTCTCTCTCTCTCTCTCTTTCTTTCTTTTTTCTCGTATCGATGAAGGACCGACAGGAGAAGAGCCGACGGTAGAATGGACGTGGGAAGAAGACCGACAGCAACTGTGACGGCGAGAGTAGCAACGGCAGCAGTAACTACGACGAATGATAACGACGCGAGGCGACGCAATCGCGAGAGAAAATGTAAAAGAGAGAGCACAGGAGAAAAACGAACAGAGCGCGCTAGAGAAGTAGGCCGGTTAACCGTTCAGGCCGCACTGACGACGACGATCCACAGCTAGTAAGGGTGAACTGCTCTCTGGCATCCCCTCTCGGCACTACCCCACTTCACCCTTTCGCGACTGTCTCTCTCTCTCTCTCTTTCTCTCTCTCACTTGCACGCTCCATCTCTGTATCTAAAGCCATCTCTCTCGCTCTCGCATTCACACTCCGCCAACCGCATCAACCCCTCTCTCTCTTTCTCGCTACCTCTTTCTCTCTTTCGGTTTCCTCCTCTTTCTCACCCTCACCAAGAGCCTTCTCTCTTCTTTTCCAACCCTCTCCCTCTTTCCGTCTCGCTTCATCCTCCTTTTTCTTCTATAGCTATCGTCCTGCACCTGTCCCACCGTCGTCGTCTGCGCTTTCTTCTCTCTTCTCTCTGATCTCGTATCTTCGTGTTTTGTTTGTTATTGTTACTTTCGATGCTAGCAGCGATGAAGTAGGTGAATTTTTGCATGTATTTGCCCATTCAAATATCTTTTTTTAAATACAATACGGGTGTTTTATTTAATTTGATCATTGGAAACGTCTTCATTATCTTTGATGATGCGACAAAATGTGAACGATATAAATTGCTTGATGATAGATAAAGGTAACGAATATGTTGTCAATGATCAAGTTAACACGTTTGCGGACAATCTGAATTTGCGTAGGGTGTTAATACGAACACTCTTCATAAACTTAATTGTAATGTTTGTTAGATGAAATCGGACAAGAGCGGCGATGGGCATTCGATATTCCGTCTTGCAAGTTTTCAAGCAATTGAATCACAACAGGGTTTCGAATCGATTCGTTACATGTATGCCTATGAATTAAATATGAAAATGAATTTATTATGTATAAAGTATCTTTATTCTTTCCCTTCACAGCTTTTATCTTTCAAATTAATAAAAATTTTATCATTAGTAATAAAATGGTCAATTATTTCGCAAAATCGAAAGAACTTTACTTCGTTCTGAACAGTGATACTAAAAAATTCAAATTTAGACCTACTCTATTTTTAATGCGGTCATTTTCGTTTCATTTTATTGATAAGGAGAAAATCAAATAATCGAAAAACATCGTATAGATAACAAAGTTGATAACGCGATCACCATTGCGGCGATTGCTTCCGATACTTGTCAGCGTATATATATACATACTTGAGAGTATCTTTGGTAGTGCTTAATCTTCATCGGGACAACGTTCATAAACAGTTGCGTCCGTGACTCGTGAGTATACAGATTAGAAAAAAAAAGATAATCATAATTATATTCTTAACTTTTGCTCGATCGAACACACGATGCAAGTTTCGACGTACTTTCGATAACGATCAATTCATACTACGAGTTCACGATCTTTCGGTGAACTAAATCATCGATAATAATTAACGCATTAGCCATCGATATTTGTTAGTAGATAGTTTTTCCGAATTTTTTTATGTTGTGTACTTCCTGTAAAATATATACTCCCCCCTCCTCTCCGTCATTAGCACTACATAAGAATAAACAAATTATTGTAAAATACATATTTCAAATAATGCTAATACATCTAACTCGCGTGTTTCAATTGAAATCGTGCAATACGAATCCACACCACGTTGAAAATACATACATACATACATACATACACATATATAT
>JAIFRP010004405.1:10778-24343 GCA_032403825.1 Odynerus spinipes
AAAAAACATGTGACATCACACTTTAGAAATTTCGAGAGACTCTCGAAAAGGTATTGGTGGCTAACCGAAGACGCCAAATATATCGACGAGCTTCGAAGGAGGTCCAAGATAAAAAATTATAGATAGTTGAACGTCTCCAGAAAATGTATTCGACCATAAAGCCTAAATCTACGGATATAGTTCCTATAACTATTAAGTGTATATATGTAAATAGCCAACCTAGTTCATAAGTTAGTAGTTAGTATATATTTTTATTTCTATTCTGATAGCAATGGTTTTTTCAACTCTCCCAAAGATTTTCCAAAGCTAGTACTTAAGATCGATTACAAAGAAATATTGTTTTTGAAATGTTATTGTTATAGAGTTTTATATACGTATTGTTAATTGACGAGAGTATGTTATTATACCAAGTCAATTCATAACTAATATTATCAGGAGAAGGATTTATAAGGAAGTTTGTGCTTTTAATATGTATTAGTGGACGGGGGAATAATAAACTGCCTTTTACAAACCAAACCAAAAAACATGTGACATCTGAAAAACAGTTAACCAACTCCCATTCTCCACCGTGAAGAGTCTTAAAACATTCAAACTAACGCTGACCGACCCACACACCCAAGAAGAAACAGAAATACCTCAGAAATCAGTGGTAAAATACTTAGGAGTCAATTTCGACTACCTAGCGCGTATGACGAACCACCATGCAACACAACTGCTGAAAGCTAAGAAAGCGTTTAAGGCGAACTGCAGGCTATTTCATAATCAGTGGCTAGAGCCGAAGGCAAAAATTATCTGCTACCAGCTACTAATTAGGCCCATTATTACCTACACGGCACCAATCTGGTGGAACATGGGCCCTTCCACCATGGAGCACTACAGAAAGTTCGAAAGAAACTGTCTAAAAGCGTGTCTCAGGATATACAGAACAGCGGAATCTGATTACAAAAAACGCATAAACAATAAAACGATATATAACATAGCCGGCATCCCTAGAATCGACATATTCACACTACGAGTCACCAGAAGGTACTTCAGCTCTCTACACGAGAGCGAAAATGATATAATAAAAAACCTTAATTGCAATAACCAAACAACCGCCTGACGGATGGCCCACAGTGGCTACACCTCACCTGAATGCTTCACTCAGTTAGACAGAATGGGGCTTATCCAAAACGCGAACAACACTCCGGTGATATACCATGTTAAAAGACACTGTACTAATAAAGCAGTAAACACCGACGCGGATAACGACGACCGTAGTAATTGGGTCTATTCCACTACACTTTCGGATTCCGATAGAAATGATTTAGACAGACTATCGAAAGCCTATTGGTGGCTTCAAAGAGAAGCAAAATTCATGGACGAGCTGAGAAGAAGAGCGAGAATAAAACAACGGCAACAACAAAATATCGACTAACTTAGTACGCAACAAAAGCGACCCAGCTGGCTAGACGACCATCTCAGTGCCACGAGAGCACTTCACGATTGTAAATATGTAAATAAACAAACTTAATTATAATCGTCCCACGACCCACCCCATTCTCTCCCATCTCCTTCCCCATTACCTCACCCCCTATACAGTCTTCAAAGACACTAGAGTGATACAATGGTTTTTATTATTTTTTTTTCCATTGATATGTAACACAAAAGATTAAATTAAGGGTAGTATTGTTCCTTAGTAAAAGTATAATGTAGTATCGCAGCTTATGTTAGCATAGAGAGTAGTTTGGCGAGATTTATTTAGAATAATAACATACCAAATTTTTACGATTTTTAGTTCAAGTTCTCGTTTAAGTTTTTGTAAGGCCATTTATAACTTTGTTATAAAACATGTGACATCTGCTTGTATAAACACTTGTATAAACACTTTGTATAAGAAAAGAATTAGCAACATCTCTCTATACAAGAAAACGGACATACCCAGGCTTGACTCCTTCATTTTGACTCTAAGCAGAAGATATTTTAGCCAATTATACAAAATCAATAACAATATTTTGAACAGCCTAAGAGTCGAAAATCAGGCAACAATCAACCGCATGATGGCCAGTGGATATATCCCTCCAGAACTCTTCCCACATATAGATAAATTAGGCCTCATCCAGGACGGTGATAACATCCCGTTGATATATCACATTAGCAGACGCTGTACCAACAAAACCATTAATCCTACGGCCAATTCACCACGGAACAATAAGACTGTCTTTTCCATGGTTCTTCCAATCTGCGATACCGAGAATTTTGAAAGACTGGCAAAAAGATACTGATGGCTAGCGGAGGACGCGAAATTCATCGATGAACTGAGAAGGCGTTCGAAGACGAAAAAGAGACAGGAGAAGTTTCTGCTATAAAGATTTAAAAAGAGAGATAGACTGATTATAGTTCCTATTAGCTATACTTGTACATATATAATAACCTTTTTCTAGTCCTTAAGTTAGTTTTAGTTTTAGATAAGTATTAGTTCTTAACCCTTTCGTTACGGACGCATTCTCCGGCGCGCTACTCTCGCTGAACGAGCCGCCGCGCCAAAAGTGTGCATTTGCAAAACAAATGTCGAAATGTTATTTTTATACTGCTGTCCATTGTATCAGCTTGAAATTTCGCAGCGTAAAAGAAGTGCAAAATACTTGCGATGGATAACCATGGAGATAACAAATATACTCTGCTCACAAAAGTTCACGGATGATTTAAGTCACCTTTCGTACGTAGCGAGCGTCAGGTGTTGGGTGACTATAGTCACCGCTCGTAGTGAAAGGGTTAAGTTCAACAATATTGAAAGCTATTCTGGTAGTTTGTACCTACTCGCCCTTTCTACTATCGCTCTAGTAACTAATGTCACCAGGACGGACGCTTTCTCTGGACTTGGTACATCTCCTGATTCAGGTCGGAGGTGTTAGTGCAACAAATACTTAGTCATGGTGACCGTACATAGGTCGTCATCCAACAACCGAAACGAAAGAGAATGAGACAAGAGATTGGTCCGAGCGAGAGACCCCTATTGCCCCTGTGCCGACATGGGAGACTTCTTTCTTGTTGCCAACTATATTTACAAATACCGTCTAAATCTTATTCTACAGTAAGAAAATCTTGTTCATACCGTTTGGCTGTGCGAATACGCGTTCCCGCCGAAGATACACTTCTTTGGGAAAGGCTCCTCCGTGGAAATCTCGCTAACACCAGCGTCTCTAACCGCAATATCGACTTCTCCGAGGAGAACCTGGCTGCCCATTCTGCCGGATACTGTAATAAGAGACAGAGATAAAAACTTCGTTCTTGTGGTATCCCAAAACTCAAGGTCGATAGGCAGGGGCGAAAAGAGCTGAAAAACAAAAGAAGAAGAAAGAAATGAAAAACAAGAAAAAGAAAGAAGGATACATAAGATAGAAAAGTTGTCGAATTATTTTTCGTTAGTCCGCCATGTTTGTAGCACGTGCGCGCGCGCAACAGGGCATGCACCTTGTCGCACGCACTCGTAGGTCGAAGAGAAGAGGAGACGCAGGATATGTGCGCGCGTTTCTTCGTCTTCTGTTCACGCTTACACTGGAGTGAGAACAGAGACGAAGGATCGCATCGATCTGTTCAGCCAACTCTATCCCTATCGTCTACCTCGAAGACGAGAGAAGAGAAAGAGAGATAAACAGAGAACTAGAGAATAAGAAAGAGACACAAAATAAGGAGGCAACTATGTGCAAACGTTTCTTGCACTCACAGTTCACGTTTCTAAGTGCCTACTTCAGTATATCTATCTATATGTTTATATTTGTTCTACAGTCATTACTATCGCCTCTTTCTCTTCTATTATACATAACTTCACTCTCATATCTAGGCACTCTATTCGGCATTTATAGCAGTATTAAAAAAGGTTTACCAAATAAGGGTTATGTTACATTAATGTTAAAACAAATACCGGTATAATACCGTAACCTCAAAAATATCGCTATTCTATCGCTGGTACATTCGTCATAAAACGATGATTGCATCATTACGTATTTAATAAGTCTTAATTTTACTTACATTGTATTCATATTCTATGATTAAACTATTTAGGAAACGGGTCAAACGATACCACTAACTTCCGTTAAGCCTTTTCAAATTTTAACAGTTCGTTCGGATGAACTTTACTTCTTGAAAAACTTTAATTCATCGTAAATTTACCTTTTGAAGAAAATTCATTAACTTTTGTTAACAATTTTCCATAACCCTCCGAGAGCGACTTTAATAACTTTCAGATCCGGCAGATTGCTAAAAAAGAAACACGACACGATTTTTCTCATCACTATCGCGATATTAACGCCATCTTGCAAAAAAAGAGACTTCTTTGAACAGTCGGAGAGAGAACGAGAGAGAAAGAGCGACGGATTGATGCACGAGCATCGGAAATATCGGCTCGTCCGATGAATGCACGGGATGGAAACAATTTTGAATAATACGGAGGAATCGACGTCAAGATCCTACAATGAAAGGGAACAATGCCGGATGACAATGGAAGGTGACATTTGGTAGAAAAAAAGAAACAACGAGCTAACAAGTGAACGAGCTAACTGCGGCGTTCGCAACAGCGGCCACCGTTGCTGCTGCTACTGCTGGTAGTAAATATCGATCACCTAGCGTATCTGTCAAGCTCATGGCCCACCATATCAATTCACGGTGTTGCTGCTGCTCTTCTACGTGCAACGCTTCAATCAGGACACCTGATTTCTGATATCCATCATCAATGAGCAACACCGGTAGACGTCTGTCATCCTATGATTTCATTGCCTTCCTCCTCCGTTCACTGTTCCTTGCACCCTATCACGATATTGACGATAACCGTATTAGCAGCCGCAAGCGACCGATTAAACCTCACGCTTTATAGATCAATTCAGTGCCCGTTTGAATTTTGCACGAGAGCTTTTCATATGTATCTTTCTCTCTAGTTGGAATCACGTACATCGACAAAACTTGACTCACCGTGTTTGTTCTTTTTTTTTCTTTTTTATCTTATCTTCTTCATTGCCTTGGTATGCACGTTACATACATCAAGAATGTAGTAACATAAGGCGAAAGAAATGACCGTTTAAACGTTAAACGCACGCTGAGATGGATTCTTCAAGCGAATAATTAATCGTTACCTTGATAAATATTTTCTTGATAAGCGTGTAAAACAAGGTACCATTATTTTACGTTCATTTCAGTTGTATATATATGTAAATACGTATTGTACATACACTACCAACGTAAAGTTTGGAATCACTACGTATGTAGATTCAGAAATACTCGATATTTGTAAGAATGAAATTTATATGAAAAAAATTTGTCAGAAAAATCAGCAAGTGATTCCAAACTTTTGGCCGGTAGTGTACGTATAGACAGTAGCCAGAGAGTAGCACCTGAGGCAATCAGGAGCCTAATTAAAAATGCTTCCGTCACAAGGCGACGAAGACAAAAGGAAGACTTATGAATTGCATGTAACATTTAAAATTTGTTGCGATGCGTCGTGAAGCACCTTTTTAAGGAATGCTTAAAGGACCACCCGGATAAGACGAGAAAACGATGACCAACAAGTTTAAACGCTCGTTTTTGCTTTTATAGATTTTCTTTTATCTTTCCAGTTTCTTCTTTCTTTACGTTATCGTAAGAATCTCAGAGGCATTTTTTCTTATTTATGTTGCCTAGGATTCCGGGCCAGCACTTTCGATTTAGCATTTCCGAACACTTGCCAAGAGAAGATCGAATCCATCAAGCGTGACGTCAACTTCTATTGTTGCCGAATACAGTGAATGTAGGGTATCAAGGGCTAGCCCATTTATCGTCGGAGATTTAATTAACAATGACGAGTGAGCTTCCGTACGGTATTGCTAGCAGTTGGATAATCCAGATTATCATACAACCGCTTGCCGCACAAAATGTGAAATGGAAGATAGATGCGACTATACTATTTCAATTTTAATACCCAGTACTTGAAGAAGTAATCTATAAAATAATAAAAATCTTACATATTTTTCCTCTTGATGCATTTTACAATCGGTCTTTTCCTATTTGCAATTTTGTTTATAGGAATGAGACTTCCCAAACGCACATTTACGATCATCCTCGTCGATCTAGACTTTGTAGAAATTCCCTGAGATTTACGACTCTCCAATTTACTGCTCCTTTATACTTTGTCCTCCGTCTTTTCACGACGCGAAGACAACAAGAAAGCTCGCTCGTTAAGAGGTCTGTTTTTCTTCGTTGGGCTTGTTTTCGATAATTTTGATGGTGAAAGGATCTCATATATCGACGTGTCTGTGTACAAACCGAACAATCGTAGAACAAACCTTGGCCCTTTCGCATCCACGATTAAAACCACGTTCGCGATTGGTTAATATCCCGCATCGTGCACGCCCTGATAGCCAATCACGTGGTTCGACCACGGCCTTCATTTGTTTTGTGGTACGACACGCTATCCAATTTTCTACGCGTACAACGTACACCTATGTATTTACACACACACGCGCGCGCACTCATGTACATTTCTCGCCATCGGTCAACGAGCAAACCCTATTATTCTTCGTGGTCCCTCTACGTGCGGGAGACGTACGTTTATCAATCTGTCTTTTCACCACCGAAAGTAATTTTCGCATTTCTACGGGCGCAAAGAACATCAAGTTAAATCGCTTGCTTGTTTCCTTAAAATGGCGTCCGCAATGAACTTTCTGGATTACCATTTGAAATTTTAATAACGTCGATTGTGATGTAATATGACTTTAAAAGTGTTTTAATAGGATGGTTAATTGGAGGACGATGTATTAGAGACGTAGTATGATTGATCATACCAAGGAGCAATTAGTAAAGGAGAAAGAACGACCATAGAAATTTATAATAACGTTGCTGCCAGATTTCATTTACTTGTACTACCATGTTTTAGAACAGTTGATGATGCGACAACAACGTTGAAATCGTGAGATTAAACATTTTAAGGACATAACATATAAATAATGTGAATAAAAAGTTAACTATTGGCTAATTATTATTCTTATATTGCACAGCTATACTTTTTGAATATATTTCTATAAAAATCATCTCTCTTGACTATTACGTATTTCGTTTCATTTGCGTTACCAATGAATTTAATAAACCCGAAGGTAATATAAAATATGCAAAATGTTAAATCACATAAGAGCACGAACGATTCACTAGGGGAAAAAGGAGGTAATCGAGTGACTCGAAGGCGAAAAAGGTGCTTTTTCAATTTTCTATTCCGAGATACGTAATCTTTCCTCCGTATTGGCGAGAGAGCACGCGAAATGGTGGAAAATCTCCTTCGCCGGGGTATACGACGATACTAATCCGCAAATCCCCTTTTGTAAGCGCCCTTCTCTACGTGCAAGAGGCTCTCCTAGATTTCCACCTTCTCGGCTGTCACCCGGGCTTATAGAGCATTTAAGAAAATTTCCAGAGTGCGATAGCTTTAGACATTTCCCCTTTTCTGATTGGCTGCCCACATAAATCGGTATTAACGTGGTACGGAGCTAATCAATCAGGGCGAGTATTTCTTTGGAAAATTGTCTAAAAAATGCGAAGAAAAGTTTCTAAAGGGGAAAACAAAACAATTTCCCTACATTTTAATTGAAAGTGATAACAAGTAGAAAATAGCTGAAAAGTAAGCAATCAGAGTGGTTACTGGTAATGAGCAAAGTTAACGGAAAGTTTACAAAATTTGCATCGATTTCCCCGTAAAAGTCTTCGCACTTTCCCTTTCGCTAGTAGCATTTCAGTAAGGTTCCTTCACAGAAACGGAGTCATTATGTTCGATTCATATGCAGATGGCATCGCCAACCTCGATTGACAACGACAACGGCGAAGAGCACGAAGATCGTCATAGTGAAAAGGAAGAGAAGGCTCGAGGGAGAAGAAAGAAAGAGGAAAATGAGGCAGACAGATAGTTAAAGAAGGATATAGAAAGAACGAGACACTTAATTATCGCGTCTATCATCGAAGTACCACGAAGCTTTGTTGAACGATGTCGTCGTGTCTGCTCGTTCAATGAGAATACTCAAAGAATCATCGGAGTGCAGTGCAGGAAGATACACACATCCATCCATTGAATATCTAGTATCCAAACCCAATTAATATCAATTTCATTTCTTTTTTTCTACCACCACCCTAAGCCCTGAATTTACGTGTAGCCAAGTATTTCCTTGCTTAAAGGACACAAAAAAGGGAAATAAAGGGTGCGATCTCGTTCTTTCCGATCGTTGATTCCGCACGAAACACCGGTCTCCGAACGGGTACTTTAATTGAATCTGTCCACGAGAATTAGCGGGCTGTGCCGGCGTGAAGCAGCACGACCCAATTTCGTAATTAAAGCGAGCATTATCCCCGACCTCTACCGTCCAACCCCGTAGCTGCTTCTCATCCTCCTGCCGGCACGTCAAACGTTCCTTTCGATCCTCAGAGGCACGAAGAAGCGGAGAAACAGTGGAAACGATTCAAAGCGTGGGGGCGAGGTGATCGAGCGAAAGACCACTCGTCTGGACGACTGACTTCCGCTCTCCAGCTGACACTCATTGCGTGCTTCGAGATTTCGAATTCCATTCGAATTTGCCGTACTGCTCGATTTAGCGGTCGTTAGTAGTTACTGCCCGTTGTATCGGAAAAGTTAATCGTTTTAAGATCTTGCAACGTAATAGGTTCGAATGGAAATCGTTTCGGTTGGACGAGCAAACTATCATGATTATTTAATAAAAATTGTATAATTCTAATTTTAATTAAGTTTTGTCTTTTTACCATAGGTAACCGTCGCTAAAATGACAAAATAAAAATCACGTCTGTGCGAAATGAAGCGGCCATCGCACTGGGCCGGACGTTCTCGCTAATTTCTAAGAAAAAGACGATCGACGTATACAAATTCGGCAACATCGGAAACATCGCGTCGGAGAAGTGTCCTTCACACGAAACAATGAACGCTGTGATGGGTCCATTAGGGGGGAAAGACCGAACCACGTGTTACACGCACAAGAGGAAAGATCAAAGGGCGATCGCTCCGTTGTTAGCGATAGGACAGTATTCAAATTTCGCGCGCTGTTGGATTTGCCATATTGGATCATATCAAGATATGTAGGTTATGTTAGCTATCTTCTCAAAAGTTTATTCAGTCCGTTACAGAGAAGAATACGTAGATGTATATCTGCTATATACATACGTATTTAAAATCTCGCCGTGCTAAACAGATTTCAAGAACAGGAAAAGAAATAAAACAAAAAGAACGTGAAAGATCGTATATACTTAACCGGTATGCCCATTTGTTTCTGCAAATAAGGCGCCAACGAGAAAGAAAGGTGGCACTGAGCGAGAGCAATGGATCGTAATAAATGTGTGACCGATGCCAAAAGTGGAAAAGGTGTTTTGTACGTTTCATAAATAAAAAAAATAGAATTGAATTATACGGAAGGAAAGAGAACGCGAGAGAAAGAAATGTGAGCGAAAAGAACGTTGGAAAGGGGTAGCCCGCGCGCGTTCCTAGGAAATATGAGGACGAAGAATTTTCATTCGCGAACTTTTTTTTTCCTTTCCTCCTTCGCGCTCGAATACTTCCTTCCGCTGCTTAATATCGCGTCGCTTACTCGGTGTCCGTAAAATGTAGTTTCCTACGGCACGGACCGACCATTTTGCACGCTCTATTTAATGATGCTAACGAGAACGCATTCCGTACGATGTGTGAGAGATGCGAGAATTTTATTTGCCTTATACTACGAAATTACAAAGATTTCCGTGTCGATGGACACGTATTATACCGCAGTACTGCTGCCGTACATACCGAGTTATACACGTACGTACATGTATATATCATATTGTATATACATATATACCGTACACTACCATGTCGCTTGCTTTCATTTCGCGTATTTATGTACGAATGTGCGTTCCACTCGTTTGTTACCCTTTTTTAAATAAAGCATTGTATGACGTAAAACGTTCAGGAAAATAGCTTGCAACGATTTTTACCGTATTGATAAATATATGTGTATATAGTATACCTTAACATCCGTTCACCTATTTGAATTATAGTCTCTTTATATTCGTGTAACGTAACTTTTCAAACGTTCCTCGCCGCCAAGCGGCGATCGGTAGAAGCTCGAGGCATGAATTTATTATCGGTAAGAAACATTTTGCCGCGACAAATTAAACTTTAAATTGACAAAATGTGGTAAATAGGAGGTATAAAATGAAAAAAATCTCAAAGGATGTGTGAAGAATTAAATTTTTAGAATTTGTGAGTGATAGTATGTGGTATGAGGCGTTTGTTAGAATACAACTGCGGAGTGAGTGAGTGAGAGAGAAAGAGAGAGAGAGAGAGAGAGAGAGAGAGGATAAAGGAGACGGTAAGATTATCGGTGTGAGTGAACACGTGTGTTGAGAATGAGAGAAAAGAACTCACCGAGAAGTAAACGATTTGGGGAAAGCTTCGGCTTGGTCAGAAGAATATGTTGACGTCTTTATCCACAAAGGACGGAGCAGCAGTTTGCTTCTCGGCGAAGGTCTACACGCTTGTATATAAGGACGTGCGTTTGAAAAATGTGAAGTGGAAAAAGCAATGAGTAGCGACACAGCGAACTGAACGAATCAAGAGTGCGAGATAGCGAGAATAATTTTTCGTTCATTTATCTTAAATATGGTCTCTTTTTATTCTTTTAACATATTATGTGTATATATATATATATATATATGTACATATATACAGGATAGTCCACGAAACGTGATTAGTTTAAATTATTCAAATCAGCAAGTGATTCCAAACTTTTGGCCGGTAGTGTATATTATATATTTTTTAAATATAATAAACATCTTCTTTTAAACAAACATACAGTATAACATTAAGATCCATTCTAAAAAAAAAGATGATGAAGAAACGTCTCTTCGTAACCGAATCTTTTTACCATGTAGCAGTACAGTTAATTGTAGCGTTAGGCACATTAAACAATAAGTTCACGGTGACACGCCGTCCCCCGGCACGCAAAAAAGTGAGCAGTCGAGAATCAAAGCAGTTGTTCAAAACTCTTATTAAATATCGCTTAGTATTCATAATAAATACTTGTAGACTCTAAGTATTGGGTTGGTGCATAATTATCAGTCGTTTTTTGACGAATACGCCTGACAATATCGTTTAAAAACGCCTGATAATTATGCACCAACCCAATAATTCTAGAATCGACCGAATATCTCCTTACACACATCACGGATAACAAAGACACACACACGCAAAGGCGCCAAGGGCACTCTTTTGTGTGAAAATGGTGAAAAGCTGTTATCAAGCAATTACTTACCAGCATACGAGCGCTCTGCTTGACAGAGCAGATAAAGGACGAGGACGATAACGTGCGACGTTGTCATCTTTCACGCTCTTTTGTTTCCCTTCCTAACGTATTTCTTTTGTCGATCAAAATAACGACGTTGGCGCCACACTAAAATCGCGAAATTGGCCTCGGTGTTTCACATCGAATCAGTCTTCTTACGCTCTGCCTTTCCTTTTTTTTCAGACATAAACAAGATAAAGGACAGCGAGAATCGAACGATATACGTTATATGTATGTACGTATACGCAGCTTGTTACACGACGACTTTTCCACGTTTGACCGCGATGCCTCTCACACTTTTAACCCGAATACAATCAATGATATTCAAGAAAATTTGATAAAACTTTCATGATCGGACCGATTCCTCACATTCTTGCGTCTTTTCTCGGCCGAGCAAACGCAAAACGCAACCCCACCCCTCCGATGTTTCCGAGTCGACTGAAGTGGACCGTGGAACTGAAATTGCACGACGAATACACCGACGAGAACCGGGCGCTACGCATGCGCGACGATTAGCCAATGAGAAAAGCGCGGATTAAACCACCCCATTTGAAAAGTCTAACCTCGATACTGTGCCTCGATCTTTTATGAGAATTTATTGCCCCTAGCCGATCAATTCACTCTATTGATGTGTGCTTTACTTGCGGCGCGATATACAAGACGCCTTTGAAGGTTTCTCTTGTGTTTTCTTTGTCGCTCGCTTTTGTTTCCTCAAATTTTCTCATAATCGCTGCAATAGAGATTTTATGTCGTTTCATTGTTTATTTCTATTACTTAGTATGAAAGTTCCGACAATCGAAGTTCTACTGTTATTAAAATTGTTGAAAAGTATATTTTTTCGTTAGAAGTGTTGCGAGCTTAACTTCTTTAGGAACGATACTTTTTTAAGTTAGAGGAAAATAATTATTTTTAAAAAATTTTCAATCGATAGTAATTAAACGAATAAAAATATTATGAAAAGCAACGGGAACATTGAACAAATATAGTAATAATATGCGTGACTATTGGCCATTATGACAAATTAAAACTGAACGCACACGTGTGTGTCAGTATCCCTGAAGAGGTTAACGTATGCAGACCATTCTCTTTCGGGATCTTGTTTCGGTGTCGCATTATTTACACATCGTAAATTTCAACTTCATTGTCTGTGGTTGAAAAGCCGAAATATATGGCATTCCTATTCGAAACAGAATTTCCGTTGTGCCGTTCTATGTATTAATTGCGATAAGTCGTTGTCTTTAATAATTATTAATAATAATTTACTATTTGTCCCAACTAAATTTGTTAAGCAGTGGCGGATTGTGGCTTCAAATCGTGGGGGTGTTGCAACTTTCAAAATATAAATGCATACTGTAAATACAATGTATGTATGTTTGTATAAAATATCAAAATTATGGGAAAATATTAATTTCATATTTAATTAATAACTAATTATATATATATAGGAAAATTGAGATCCTTTAAACTTATAACCTAACGTTCTGCCAAGTATTCGGCATACATATAAAAAAAAGTCAACTGCCGAAACCCGGGATTGAACCGGGGACATTTAGATCTTCAGTCTAACGCTCTCCCAACTGAGCTATTTCGGCTGTTGGGGATGGTTAGTATGAAATCGTTAATATTTCAATAGCATTTTAATTTTGTTAATCTTTTATATGCATTTTTATGAACATTAAAGCTAGCCAATTAATAAGATGCTGAACAAATATTCCAATAACTTTTTTGCTGAAAAATTACACAGGGTTAAATAAATTTTATACTTGTTAATGAAGTGAATAATAAATTCAGCATGAATACGCTATTTAATAGAATTTAATTCTTTGCACATAATTGAATCATCTATAACTTTTGCTAAAGACGTAAAACTGAATTTCATCTAACATTAAAAATTATGAACAATAAAAAAGAATTAAATAGTTTTCATTAAAGTTAATATTTACGGAGGTACCGAAGCGAGTTCAATCACCTAAACCCCCCTGCGTATAGGTATAGTGTGTAATGTATACTGAGTCCATGGGAGGGTTGGGGGAGGTGTTCCGGGCCTCACGATTTTAGATGGCTCAATTTATAACTAAATACGTTAGAAAAAATATATTTATGTATATTTATATTGTTTGAGCTGCAGTGTCTGTTAAAATAAAAAATTTCTTTATCAATGTTTCCATTTTTCTTGTACATTTACCACTATACATTTAACAGTTTTATTTGAAATTTGGAAGGGCCTCAAAAACATTAATTGTCCCGAGCCTC
>JAIFRP010004405.1:24353-37166 GCA_032403825.1 Odynerus spinipes
TTTTTGCTCTATCGAGATCATAAGGAACTCCCTGCGGTCGTGCCTAAAAAGAAGACGCGTTCCTTAAGAAAAAAAAAAAAAAAAAAAAAAAAAAAAAAAAGAAATACATCCAATTCTTTTTCAAAAGAGAAATGGTTTTTAAAATTCCATTTCCCTTGTATATTATTCGATACCTGCACGACATGCACTGGGGTGATTCCTAAGGAAGCTTTTCTGTATAACGAGCTTCCCAGTATGGCGCATGCTTGACGGACCAACAGCAAATGCGCGGATCGATGCCAAAGTATAACGACTTACTTTTGCGTTCTATTCGGGCTCAACGAACAAACAGTACAACCGCAGTGCGTAACTCGCGTTACCGCTGCAAGAACGTACATATTCTTCCATTTTTCACGAAAGTCATCTACGTCCTCGTTGTTATTATTGTTAATGTTTTCATCGAAATCGTTAATAAAATCGCTATATAGCTAATAAGAAACAAAAAAAAAATCATTGTAATTTGCATAAACTACTTGTAATTCTTACAACATACGGACCTATAATTTTGAAGTTCCACCAACAGAAGTAACCTCGCTTCGTGACCATTGGATCGGATACCTCTTCTCATCCTACTTAAAATATATCAAGATGCAAAAGGTAACAAAAGGTGTTTCGCGTGCTCGCGGTGGAGGTAGGGATAAGGATTCAGAATCTAATGTCTTGGAAATAAAACACGTTCGGCTAGCTCGACTGCGTTAGTTTGTTGACGAGAAGCTACCGAAGCATGACGCGGACAACTTCATTCGTCCTAGAGCAACCAGTAATCGCTTCCAAGAAAACGTCATCGATGATAATATGCACGTTGTGTGTACATACACGGTAAAGGATGGATAAACAAGAAGCAGACTTCCTGTTGATCGAAAAAACGATGGAAATAAGAAAAAATGAAAGAGATACGAAAATCGGGAACGGCCACGTCAGGATAGACGAAGAAAGCAATAAGCGATCGATGTTGAAAAAAATTGATCGAATCATCGATGATCACAAGGATCGATCGAAGCTGAGTTTCGAGCAAGTGCGGAAGGACATCGAAAGAACTTGCGGCGAACGTTTCCAGCGTCTTCCGAATTTCGTGCAAGAAGCTTTGATCTTTACACATTTTCCCGGCGATCATGGTAGACCAATCACGGAGAAACCGGATTGGTTCGACATGGAGAAGTTTAAGAAGGGTCAAGCTTTCGCTCGCGATAATTTCGCAGGAATCTTTTTGGCGCAGCTCTACGGCCTATTCTGTTTAATCAGTCACGAGGACGGTTTGAGAACGTTAATCATGACGAAGAAGTCGCATACGCCTTACTTAGCCTTCAACAGGTAGGGCATGATGCATTATCAGAGTATGAGTGAAAGTTTTCATGGAGTTAAACGAGAGAAAGGAAAAAGGAAGAATAATTTACATCGAAAATAATGATCATTTTTAAAGATACGTCTCGACGGCGGAACGTATACGTAACTGGTTTTCGGAAGATCCTTGGCGCGAAGGTACCAAGGCTAACAGGGATATTCAGGCGGTTAGAAGAATGCATCTCAACGTCAGAAGAAAACTATGCGAGCTCGATCACGATGAATTCGATTCGATCAGTACCATCAAGAATCCGCATTGTCCGGCTCTTCAATTGATACGGAAAGACTTCGTTGTGTCATCTTTTTCGGATACCATAGATTATTCTACGGTTTATTCGCTACTCACGGCGAATAGACCGAAGAGTATCAATCAGACGGACATGAGCTTTACTCTGTTCGGTTTCATGGGGATAATCGTACTCTTCCCCAACGAGTTTGGTGTCTACTCGGAAAGCGATGAGGGTCTCGAAAATTTCTGTCACCTTTGGAGGTCCATTGCTTATTTGTTGGGGGTCGAGGACGAGTAAGTTCAAGGCTGTTTTCATTTTTCCTTCTGTTTTCTTTTCTTGTTTACTTCGACTATATATCTAATACTCATCGCTTCAAGAACATCAGTGGATATCACTGAATGAATGAATAGTAAGTGACTTGAGAGCTCGTGATCGATAAATAGAATGTGAATAAATTGCTATTTTAGGTTTATAAATTCCACCATAAAACATTAAACAGTTTAAACAAAAAACAAAGTAACTTTATATAGAGAATTAAAAAATTATTTGTTTAAATTGCCTAGTTGAAGAAGATAAAAGTCAGTCACAACTGCCTATTACAGAAGATCAGCGCTCTAGGGTTAAATAATTTCAGACATTTTCAGAATAATGGGAACTCAATGAGATTTCAAAAGTAGGTAGTCTTTGTAGATTTCAAAATTTTTGTAACAAAGATTACAATCAGTCGCTATTTTACGTATATATATAAAATTCGCCTATTTCTCTTGTTACTTTCCGTGCTTCACAAATGAAAGGGAAATAAATCGTTTTTGGAAAATATGTCAACATATATACGAGAGATCGTGTAGCCACGAGAGTTCGTGAGACGCAGTAATACAAGGAAAATTATCTAACGTGCAGGATAACTTTCTAATTCCGAGTTTATCTTGCTAATAAGTTTTCCTAGACGCGACCGACTCGATTATGATAATAACCGGAGTCTCGACATAATAATAGAGCTGATGCCGCTTCCGCTTCCAGGTTTTTAATCTTGTTACTCGATCTAGGGTATATCACAGACTAGGTACAACGATTTCTTTTATATAAGATCGGCATCGTTTTATTCGAATAAGCAATAAAAATAACAAAAATAAAAGTTCATTCGTCAATAATGATATATGTAGTTATATAGTACACTACCGGCTAAAAGTTTGGAATCATTCGTTGATTTCCACAAAAATCGAATATACCGATAAATTTTGAAATAATTATTATTATAACGTTACTGACAATGTTAACATTTATCGGGCTTTTTGAATTCGTTAAATGTATTTTTAGCAAACAAATATGATGAAATCGCGACAACGTAAAACTCGAGAACATTTTTACGGATGTATTTTACATACTAATTTGGCGTGGTATTTAATAATAACTTTAACTCGCGGTTTACAAAGCGGCTGGCCACGCTTGACTATTTTTAAACACGGCGCGTGCAATAGCCTCTTTATCAAGATGTGGACTTTGCATTGGTACTGCATCTTGATTTCGTCTATTTCAGCCTCTTTACAGTTACCTTTTCAGTTACCTTCTTTATAAAACGACTAAAACGGCTAAATTTACAACCAAGTTACGACATCTGTATGAAAATCATCATGACAATATTTAACATCCATAGCTACAGACATATCTACCTTAAATTATAAAAATGACGAAATAATGGTATACACGAGTAACATAATTTTCTACAATTAACGAGTAGTTACCATTACAGTTAATCCTTTGCGGTCCAATATTCTTCGTGAGTAATATTGCACGATTCTGGAAAAAAATTCTAATCTTTTGAATTCCTTTCTATTTTAATATTACTTAATTATTCGATTTGTTGGATTTTGTTTGATAGTTTGATTTGTTAAATATTACTTAATGCATCGTATCGTTTAACGGATTTTTGCTAGCGCGTTTTTAAAAAATGTCACCTGAGACGTGACATGGAACTTATACAGGGTGATAAAAAAAGGGGTCCGATTTATAACAAAAGTTAATTTACATCGAAAGAGTTGATTTTAGGATCGATGTTAATTAGACATTTCTTATTCATCTCGGTAAGTACTATAAGCCCTTAAAATATCGGACTCTTTTTTTACTACCCTATATAATTAGAAGAATAGCGATGTCACGTGGGAGGTGAGATAAAACCGCAAAGGATTAAATTATTTAATCAACTAGGATGTGTTCTAGCGATCATCTTGAAAAAAATATTTAAGCGATAGGTATTATTCAAGTTTATTTTCTGGTGCAGCGCCAATTTTTGTCGCGGATCCTTGGAAGATGTGAAACGACGTAGTCGTGAGTACATCGACATCGTAGTAAAGTCAGATTTTCAACGTATCCGTCCGCAATGGGAGCACATGTCGAGATGCATTATCAATGGATTCGGTTATTTCTTTCCCGTTCCCAGCTTCGAAGTGACGCTATTGCGCGTAGCTGATTTACTTAGTATCGAAATGCCCGGTCTTTACGCCTCTCTGTCTTACTGGAATCGGATAAGATACATAATGAACAAGTAAGTGAAATTCTTCTCATCGTATCTTCATTTGTGGAAGTGGATCAAAATTAGCTTACAAGATTTCACCCTAACGAACTGATTAACTAAAGAAACATTAAAAGAACAAATGCAGTAATTTTTAACGGAAAAAGTTTTTAATAGTAAATTATAGATCCAGATAGTGTAATATTTTTTAGTATAGTAATAAACGCAACCTAGACGCAACCCAAAAAATTTGCCGATCGTTGGCCGATATTTTTATCAAATAGGAATAGAGAAACCTATTTGATAGTTTAGTCGGCCGATTTCAAATAAAAAAATCGTTTTCAAAATCAAATAAAAAATCTCTAGTGTGAGTGTACCGTAACTCATTAGAATTGTTAATTAATGTTACTTTTTAATTTCAATCATTTCACTCGAATAGAGTCGTAAAATTTATGGCAAATTATATATTTGCTTTTTGCTTTTGTTTCAGATTCCTCTTCCGATACGGTCTAAGATTTGCGTTCATACGAAATATTGCTAATAAAGTCGTAAACAAGATTCTCGACAAAACTATCAACTTGGATAAGGCGGAACGAAGAAAAATAGAGGACAAATCGAGTAAATCAATATTGCATGTGTCTGTTGGCACGTGACTCTGACAAAGTCATATGCTTTAGTTTCTTTCCTTGTTCAACTAATTCGTAGCCTCGAGATATCGACGAACAGTATATTTTTTTTTCTTTTTCTTTCGATAACAAAAAAGCGACATAGTCCAATGATGAATTGAGTAACCTCCGTCTTTTCAAAGTCGGTTAAAATACGAAAATAAATACTTTTAAAATACTTTTATCGATTCTAGAATAGTTAAAAGCAGACGAGTCATGTAATTTCGTGTAATTTTTTAAAGTTGAAATAATAGCTGCTTCTATAGAGTGGGCGAAACTAATTATATTACTTGAAAAACATAAATCGAAGAGTGAGTTTTACCTCTACCGTACAAAGCTGCTGTCAATTATACAGTGCAGATCAGGTGTATAGGATACTTGCACGTGTATATTTTTTTATATCAAAGGGTGACGTGCAAGCGGATCTGAATTTTTCAAGTTCTTTCATAATTTATTAAGTAAGAAAGAGATTCAGTATCAAACTGATAACAATAATAAGAATAGTGAAGTACGAAGTACATATATTATAGTTGAGTCGTGATTCTTCACGTGTAATAAAATTTGTATTGATTATTAGAAATAAATGAATCATACGTTACTTTACTGTACATATGTATTACCGTAAAAGCCCGAAAACTGACAAAACCTAGGATTTACTAAATAACAGTGGTAAAAGCCCGAAAATTAGTTGTTTCATTCCAACTTCGTGCTTTTATCAGAACTATAAATTATTCAATTTAAGGATTCCACAGACATTATAAGTATATACAATAAGTATTAAATAAACATATTATAAACTATCCAGTATTCTATAGGTCCGCGATGAGAAAAAGGTTGAGAAACACTGATCTATATAACAAACTAAATATATAATCTTTTTAAAGCAACACGTGCAGTAAACAATTGAAATTTCACAACGCAACGGTATTGGTTGAACATAACATTTGAAACTGCCGCGTCAAGTTTGACCAATCAGAGCTCGTCTTAGCTGCGCAAACGTCATACATAATCGTTGCCGGTATGTTCGGCCTATACTGATCTCACATTTGAGTCTCGCGATCACATATTGCAAAAATAAAATTTCAGAGATAAGATCAAATGAGTTCGATGATACCAAGAAATTATCGTTAACAGAAATACTTTTCGCTACCTATATTACGAGAGAGAAAGCGCGTGTTTATTATTCAAAAAAGCAAAAATCAAGCGTAGTCGATCTTTAATCACATCATACGCGTACATACATAGGTACACATATCTTTCGTTTGCCTTTTGATTGGTCTCCTTATTCAACTACTCAAAATCATTTTTAAGCGATATTAATAATAGTGTAAATCACGATGTGCAATTAGTTAGTTAAAGAGCATGGTGATCAAACATGCTGGAGTCAATAAAAAAATTCTCGATTGTTCGCAATCGTAAAAATATAAAAATGGATTTGAATCTGTACTAAACTTCGTGGAAACTTTTTTCCACGTAATACTTACTATTTAGATCGTAGTATCGATTAACTTGTAACAATGCCACCAAGTCGTTTAGATGCCGTTTATAGAAGTATTCTTCTTACAAAATTTTTTACAAAAGGATGGGGCAACCCTCAAAATTTAAAAAGGTAAGTTAACCTTAAATTACTATATTATGTCTATTAACGTTAATGCCATGCGTGTAAAATTTTTTGTTTATCTTTTTTTAGATCAAAGTTCATCTTAGCGTTACATAATGCCTATAGTTAACGATAGTTAATAACAATTTCATAAAGGTATAGCAAAAACATATATTTTAGTTATTTATAATAATTCCTTTTCCATCTTTTATTTCAGAATATTCGAATTTAGGAAAGTTATAGCAAATCGAGAAACTTGTTATAGTCTTATACCTCGTAATTATCCAATAAATATAACTAAGGTAAGTTATAGATAATTTTTATAGCTATACTTTTCAGTTATAAACTTCTAAACAAATAGTTTATTATATCTTGACTCAATAGGACGAACAATGGTCAGACTGTCACATAATAGAAGGTACCTTTATTTCACCTTTCGAACTATATCTCTCAGGAATGATGCCAGAGAAAACGAAAACTGCATATTTCCAAGTAATTTTACCACGTAGATGGGGTTCGCATAAAATAAAACCAATTTGTTTACATCTTGCAGGAACTGGAGATCATGTACGTTTTATATTGTTCGTAACTTATGTAGCAGTTTAATTATTAACAATTAATGTATGCGTTAGGAAATATAATTCTATAAGATTTATAGCGATAATAATTATAATTTCTACATTAGTTTTTTTGGCGACGGAGGAACTTAATTGCTAAACCATTGCTTAAGGAATCTGGCATTGCTTCTATACTTCTGGAAAATCCTTTTTATGGATTAAGAAAACCAAAAGATCAAATGTAAGAAATCAAATTTTGAAGGTTTGTACTAGGTTAAATAATTCTTCCTTCTGTTAAAGCATGTGTGTTCTTATTAATATTCTACTTTGTTCACAGACGTTCAAGTTTGCATAATGTTAGCGACATCTTTATCATGGGAGGATGTTTAATAATGGAATCGATCGTTTTATTAAATTGGTGTGAACAACAAGGATTTGGACCTTTAGGTTTAACAGGTTTATCAATGGGTGGACATGTTTGTATTTTTTATAGTTAAATTGTAAAACTTAAACTTGTGCATCACAAATGTACTTTTATATTTTATTACCACAGATGGCATCGTTAGCTGCTACAAACTGGCCTAAACCTATAGCATTGGTACCGTGCCTTTCATGGTCAACAGCCTCACCTGTTTTTACTGAAGGTGTAATGAGTGCTTCGATAAATTGGGGTCTTTTAGAGAATCAGTATTTCTCTAATGAACTTTATCAAAACGATCTTGCAAAAATGGTGAAAATTATTGATCGTGATGTATGTATGATACTTATATGAATTCTTTATTACTTCAAACATTTATTTTGTGTTTTCCCATTAACATATGTACATATTTATAGGAGGCATTCTTAGCTGGGCAGCATTTTGCGAAACACTATCCTGCCAGTATGAATAGACTAAATAAATTAAAGAAAGAATTTGGAAAGACCAATGAAGAAACAGACAATCATATAACTGAAACAAATAATAATAATAATAATAATAATAGTAATAATAATAATAATAATAATAATGATAATAATAATAATAACAACAATGATAATGTTGAAGACAATACACACCAAAACAATAACAACAATAATAGTAATAATAATAATAATTCGATACATCATGCAACAGAAGAAAAATCAACAGCTAAAATGTTTCCTCTGAATTTGATTTCAAATAAATTTAAGTCAAATGAACCAAAGGCACTTAAAGGTTAGAAATATATAAGTATATTAATTTTTTTGGAATAATAAGTAGTAGCATTCCCACTAATTCAAATTATTATAAAACCATAATCATTGATTTCATACTGGATGAAGTTAAATACTAATCGCATATTTTGATTGATGCAGTAATAATGTTTTGTTTTATTTTTTATCGCACATTCATTATTCTTGAGTACACACATATAAACTTCATCATAAGTTGCAATTTTTTAAATAACTTTATTCGACACATTAACTAATAATTAATTAAATGTTGAGAAACTTGATTTTATTATTATCAATACTCCTGCATGAAAATGCACGAAAGCATGATATTATTAAGACGTTCTTGGTAACAGGTGTTTGTTTATTGCCCGTGCCGAAGCATCCACTATTTTCAGACGGCAAGTGGCGCGAGAGGGAGGCATTGCAATTTATGCGTGGCATAATGGACGAATGTACGCATTTAAAAAATTTCGAAGTTCCTGTCGACACTGAACTTATTATAGCTGTTTGTGCGCGCGACGACGCTTACGTTCCTCGGGATAGTTGTATGAGTTTAGAAAAAATTTGGCCTGGAGTCGAGATACGCTTCATCGATGCTGGTCATGTGAGCGCATATCTCCTTCACCAAAAAGTATTTAGGTACAGATCCATATCATAAATCAACGTTAATTTGTCCGTACGTATAAATGACTTGTATTTAATTTCAGATCGACGATCGCCGAAGCGTTCCAGCGATCATTGAGAAAATATCCTATAAATGCCAGTTGACAATACAATATTTGTATGTGATAAAGGAAATAGTTCCAAATTGTTTAAGAAAGGATAGAATATTTACTGACTGTTTTTCAAATGTGAAAGAAGAAAATATATTCTTTACGAAACGTTATACAATATGGAATTGTTATATTTAGAATGTAAATCAAATTGTTAATTAGTCAAATCATTAGTTGTACTATACGAGGTAATTATGACTACTTTAATCGACGTGATTCTATGTGATTGAATTGTACTTTTTACTGATTTAACTTGTACATGCAAGATTTTGGAGCTGCCATATTTACACAGAGTTATATACATGTTTATATTGAAAGAGAAATTATATTATAAGATATATTCTTTGTACATACATACACGTACGCATAGGTACACGCGATTGTAAAATATAAATCTCAATCATTTGTTATAAAAAAAATATAAAAATGTTAAAAATACAATACCGTATTCTACTATTTTTGCCACAATTTAAATTTAGTATCTAAAATCTTAGTAAATACACAAGTGCAAAGATTAGCAAACCACAAAATTTTGAGGTTTTTTTTAGAGGCTTTGTGTGACAATATCATTTAAAATGCATAGACATAGGCAAGTTATATTGTAATCGCAGTGGGGAAACAATGGAAGAGGTATAAATGCAACGTAGCTATTATTTATTATTTTATTGTTTCGGCTTGACAGCCTTAAAATAGGAACTTGAAGATCTCTTACTTCTACGTATACTATATCATAATATATTATACTATATTATATTATGACGTAACTAGGTCGTATAAAAATTATCGAGATCAGTACTCAATTTATATTATTATATATTACAATAATATAATATATTACTACAATATATAATAAGATAAAATATAAAAATATATATTACATATTAATTTGTAATATTAACAAAAATAATATGGAAAACTTTCCCATTAAATGTCTTGAAAAAGTTAATGAAATAAATTGAAGCGAATTAGCATAAGTACACGTTTAAAAATTAGCGCCGAACAAATAAAGACAGGAAGCGCTCGCCGCGCCACTCCGCGGTAAGTAACGATCGTACCGGAAGTCCGTTGAGCGGCTCGCTCAGAGGCCAGGAGGCAGCGTTGGCCACATGTGTTTTACGGACTGCTTTCTCGTGGAAAAGGATCGTCAAAAATGCGCCGTGTTTACGTAATACACGAGAGCGCAACGCCACAACGATGTTGCTAGACGTTGCGAATCAAAGAAGGAAGAATTTACGGCGGCAGTACGACGAGTAAGAAGAAACATAAGAGCGTAGGAGTATAACCGAAAAAAGAAGATTACAATTCTGCTGGATAAACCGAGGATCCCGGTGTACTCTACTCCTGCTCTCGTTATCTTCTCGGCACGTATGGTACGTACTCGTATGATTTGCGAAGCCGTATTTTGAGTGATCGAAAAGAAGGAAGTTACGCGAAGGAAGGAGGAAAGAGCGATCGTTTGGTAGAACGTGCACACGAGGTTAAACGGAATACCAGATACAGTAGCGCGGACCTCGTGGTTGTAACGAACGTGTATACACAGTGTATCAAGACCTCTCTCTCTCTCGCTCTCTCTCTCTCTCCCTCCGTTATATATATATATATATAATATATATATACATACACATATATATGCACGCGTGCACACACACTCATAGGGAGTATCGTGTGATTACGGCGAATCAGCGTGTATTGGGCATTGTATACGCGAGACAGTTAGAGAATTATACTATTTAAAATACACGAGGTTTCTAAAAGACGCACGGGCGGGGAGGAACAGAGAGAGAGGGAGAGAGCAAGAGATTCTCGAATCGTCTCTCGTGGCACCGTACCGGTGCCGTACGGTTGCTGGCAGTGCCTCCTTGGTACGTACATATCGTGCTTTCGCCGTGGCCGAGAGAGAGCTAGTAAGGAAACTCGAGGGCGCGCGCGCGCGCGCGCTCGGACCGGCAAGAGAAGACCCAACACGATAACAGTGGATATACAGGGAGGAGGAGAACAACGACGGTGACCGCAACCGCGTGCGGGCGTTGGATGTGCGTTCGTCCCTTGCGTGCAGCATTTAACAATCGACGAGTGAAGAAAGAGAGAGAAAGAGAAGAGATATCTTCAAATCGGCCGAACACCATGCGCTCGTGGCACGGCACGACGATACCTCTCGTTGCTTTATCAATGGCCTGAATGATCGCGAATACGCGCGAGGTTAGGTTCTCACCTTCTCTGTTCTTCACTTTGAACAAGGGAAATAAATTCGATGAGTCATTTTTGTGACCGGTCAGAAATCTAGTTATCTCGCGTTTTTTCGGAAAGTTCGAACCGAAGGTGAGAAGGTAGAAAGTATAAGGGGAGAGAGAAAGAAAGAGATAGAATATAGAGAATAGGGAAGAGGAGCGAGAGAGAGAGAAAGAGAGAAGAGGTGGGACCATACCCTGCCTCGTGTTTTTCTCTCCGCGCGTGCGGTCCAAGATGGCGGCTAAGGTGGTCAGCAGCGGCGCTCAGGGAGGTACCGAGCGAGAAGAGGGCCCCGGGGTCTCCTACGCCAGTGTAGTCAATCCCAAGGCTGCCTCGAACGAAACCACTAGTAGAGTAGTGTCCTCGAGTAAGGGTAACAATAAAGAGAATATAGGCGGCCAAGTCGCAACTCGTCAATCTAATACGACCGTCAAAGAACGCATGGTCTCTCAGAATCTTCCTGCCAAGGGTAAATCGTATCAGAGAACTGGAAGACGATTTGCTGCAACTACGCAACCACAACAGCAGTTCAGAACAGAGAAACGTCAGAACGAGCTGCAATTAGCTTCCGATATAACGGATAAATCTTCCATGAGAAAGGAGACGGTGCTCGAAAGCAAAGTCCAAGATCATGTATCCACCACGGTGATAGTCGAGCAGGAACAATTGAACAATGGTGATATCGGGAGTGACGGAGAGTTCCAAACTGTCGCTCCTAAGAGTGCTCGGAGGAAAGAAAAGTTAAGGGAACAGCATAGGGAACACAGAGAACGCCATCGACATAGAGACCAAAGGAATCAGCCACGTGGTCTTAGCGATGGTAGTAAAGAGAGATTGATGAAGGACAGAGATCGAATGGAAAGGAACGGCATGGAACATATCGTTAACAATAAGGAAGGTATCAGACAAGAGATACAAGATGAAAACGATGTTCAGTTATCGGCCCCCGTGAAGTACGTGGAAGCTCCCTTACCTGCTGTTAACCCTTGGACCAAAACGAAACCATCTCAGCCTCCTGTTCAAAGACCCGTAGCTGCTGTTATCGTAAACTCAGCACCGGTCGTTACAGAAAAACCAAGTGGAAAGGAGAAAAGAGTGTTGCAACCGCAACAGCAGCAATTGCAACAAGGGATAGTAGGTAAGTTTATGCATTAGATATGGAAATACTTATTTTTATACGATGACATTTTTTGACCCCTTGCCTTATGATTTCATACGCAACAGACTATGAGTGCAACTTGTATTTCTTATGTTTAATCAACAATTCATATCACAGACTTGGCTCCTTTTTAGGCACGACCGCGGGGAGTTCCTTATTTCATGTTTAGCTCGAAATCCATAACATTAGTCTGACTCGATATTATAAGGAAAAGGGTTAATCTTAGTACCACTACGTAACTACTTGCTTTTCAAAGCTCCAAACAGTTCAACAGAATATGAGTAAAGTTTATATGCTTGACTCGCTCCTTTCTTAAAATTTACATTTATTGTTTTCTCAATTAAAATATGACACGATATGAAAAATAAACATATGCTGGGCAGTAAACATAACTATTATATTATAACACTATGATAGAATGGTGAAGTTAAAGAAAAAAATATATAGAAAAACCAATTTTTTTTAAATTCCTTTTTTAAGTTTTTTTTTTCATGAAATTATTTTATTATAACACACA
>JAIFRP010004405.1:51257-64298 GCA_032403825.1 Odynerus spinipes
ATTATTATTATTATTATTATTATTACTACTACTACTACTGTCATCGTCATCATCATTATCATTATTATTATTATTGTTATTATTAGTAACATTACTAGTACCGCTGCTACATTACTATTACCGCTGCCGACAGTACTACAACAGTGACACGAAGTTACGCTATACTAAGCTGCCTAAGCGTTAAAAAAAGAAAAAAAAAGTTATATATAAGGACTTATGCAAATACTATTACGATAACTGATAGTCCATTCGAATTTAGGACAGTTAGATTTTATATGTGAGGTTGATTTACTGTATTTAACTTATAGTACATTAGAGGTTCCCATTCTTATACGATGCCGCTCACGAGAAAGTATAATTTAAAAAAAAGTGAAAAAAAAGAATGAAAGAAAGGAAAATAAAGTGAGCAAGAGTGAATACAATGGAATAGTTCCCATTATCGAACAGGCATCAAGAGAGAAAGAGAGAGAGAGAGAAGGAAATGTTTTAATTGAAATTGCTGTTTTTTTATAAACATCTCTTTAGCGACAAGAAAGTGAAGCATCCGAAACGAGGAGGAGGTCTGAGATGTTCCTTTCTCTTTTTTCTCCCTCTCTAATACGCAATCGTCCTAAGAAAAATCCGCGTGTACAGCGCGATGTAAATGTAATTAAGAATAGAAAAAGAAAAGAAAAGGCGTATATACGTAGTTAAAAAAAAAGAAAGAAAAAATGGTATTTCAATAAATTGCCAAATATACACACGATTTCTTCCTGTAGGTACTAAGAGAGATTATCATTCTAAACTTTTGAAACAACGTTGGGCGAAATATAGGATGGCGCAAAAGTTACTTACTATTTTAGAAATTAAACAACTTTTTATTTATAATCTATTTTTCTTTCTTTTAGAGACATTTAATAAATATTTGGGGAGATTTATCGTGGATAAGTACTCGACTGACAAGTAAAGAACACAAATTGTTCAATTTTATTCCGAAATTCTGTTCCAGTCATTCCACTTTAAAATGTTCCCTCTAGATCAACCATCCGAAGATGTCATTTAATGTTTTCAAGAGTAAAGCTCTGTTTCTGGCTCACTACAGCCTGAACGACTGTGATCTGCGAGAAATGAGGGAACTATTAACTTTTTATGGCGTGATACCTCGTAGTTTTGCTCCAGCTGGTCCGCGACATCTAATCTATATTTGCATTAAATTAGATAAATATATATATATATAGACAAAGCTTATATAATTATAATATTATGAGAAATACTCTTAGTCATAACTACTATTGCTTGTGAAACGTGATGTCGAGTCACACTCGACACAGGACCGTAAAGAGTTAAAGGTGTGTGTGAAAGTTTTCCAGAAGACCGAGGAACATCAACAGTAACAATCAACATCAACGTCAATTTATTAAAATTTGAACAATTTATATTCTTTTCTCAGTCGTGTACTTCCTTATGGTAAATCGCTCCGAATATTTATTAAACATCTCCGAAAGAAAGAGATAAATAATATAGATTGGAAATACAAAAAGTTAGTGAGTTTTTGCAATAGTAAGTGACTTTAGCGCTACCTTATATATGCTAACCAGAATGCGTCTAAATTTGTCTGAAACGTGCCTAACACTTGTTTTTTATGTATGTATTAATTATAATTATGCAACCACAACTGCTTCGGTGCATTTGATGAACATGTATGGCACTTGGCATCGTTTCGAAGCGCGTAGCCCGTTTTTTTGTTCTTTTCTACTTCCTCTTCGTTTTTGGACGAACATTTTTGGCTGTGTCAAGATTGAAATATTCCTTTCGTTGTACAGCTTAGATAGCTTGAAGGGGGGAGGGAGGAAATATTGTTTATCTCTTCTTAGAATGTGTTCTCTTTCTTTGTAATTTATTGTTCCTTCCAATCCAGTGAAACTTGTAAATTTTTTAAGTAATTACATGCATGGATCCGAATAGATACATACGCGTTGTATCTGTCGGTGTCTAAATAAATCTATGTACATTATGTAAATCACTGCCGATAGAGAAATATATCATTAGAAAACTCAAGACGGTAATCACGATGCGTTTTTGGGAGTTCATTCGAACGCCTCGTTTTTCTCGAAAACGTTCCTCATGATAGAAACCATTTGACAAAATGTCGATAGTATCATTATTAAAAATTCAATCTAATTGTAACTTATTTCGCAAGGTTTGATAAATTTCATCTAACGTTTGTAGTCAAAATATATTTTTTGTTTCGCAACAAAAATCTCGCCAAGAAAAAGCGGAATCAAATTTTTTCTTGAATTATGCCTTTTTTTTTAAACGAAAGAAATACATTAAAATTATGAAGCTATTGACAAACGTTAGATAAAAATATACAGGGTGACGTAAAAGGAGCGAATTGTTGTTAAACATTTATACGAATTTTCTTCTCGAAAATCATGTCTTTCAGTTTAGAAAGATAAATTAAAAAAGTTATTAATATTTTAAACCAGTTCGTTTCTTTCGCGTCATTTTGATTATATTTGTAAATACAGAATCGTACGATTGCGGTAAAGAAAAAAAACAAGATGAATTTTCTTTACTCTTTTCATCGGTTTTACACGTTATTCACGGGGTGAGTTAGACAACGTTTATATCTGAAGTATCTGAGGTTTTTTATTTCTAGAGATAACAACAAATTTTTCGAGACAAAGTTTTGCTGTACATAAAAGTGGAAATATAATATCATATTCGGCGTGCTTTTGTGTTATGCAACTTTTTTCGCAAGAGCCTTTCTCTAGTCTTCGAAAAAAGAAATAAGAGAAAAATATTTCCGTTTAGCGACATTAGCTGCTTCACCGTATACATACCATATAATAATGATAATAATAATGGCGATGGTGATGACGATAATGATAATGATAATAAGTGAATGAATAATAAATTAATATAATATATAAACCGATGGATAGAATGTGCGCATGGTGCGAGAAAAAAAAAAGAATCGTTTATCATTTAAGCGTGCCCTTCTTATCTTCCTTGAAACACTAGTCACGCGTCGTATAATAAAAATATTTTGCCAGGAATGCTACTTTACACGTACAGAAGAGATGCGTTCACGAAATACTAGTTAACAGTGTTACGATTAATTAGTATAAGTGACTACAAAATGGCGAAAAGAAAAACAAAAATGTTCACGAACACTGTAAAAGAAGCCATCATGTTTAGGCATCTCTCTTATATTTTTATAGCTCGAATACATACGTAAGTTTTTTAAGCGAAACTATTAATAATAACTGACTTTCCGGTAGCATTTTGCAAACTGAAAACAAAAAGCGGGGGGAGGGGCGAGAGGGGCAAATTTATCCGCATTCCTCCACATTTCCTTCTTTCGTTCGCTTGCCTCTGACAAATGAACGCTTCGCGTAAGGAAACTGTATTCCTTTGCGGTCCAGCAATTTCAGCATATGTATAATATATGTACACACACGAAGTGTATAAAATTTTAATACTACGGGAAATACTCTTAAAATAGCTTTTATCGCTTCTGAAACGTAATGTCGAGTCACGCTCGACATTAGACTGCAAAGGGTTAAATTAGGGGATAGATAATAGTACGAGGTCCACGTTTGTAATTGCAGTTGGGCAAAAATGATAATACGATTCAGAGTTCAATCATTTTCAAAAAATTCATCTCACGGGTATCCTTCGGAATTCGCAAAAAATATTTTGAAGCTTTACATAATTTGTGGTCAATACGTGAACCGTTTGGTTGGTCCAATTTGTCGGAAAAATTTATCCTTCAGAATTATCTATGATTTTGAAATTATTTAAATAAAAAAGAGAGTAACGTTCGTCGCAGTATACAGTATTACCGTGAAAAAAAAGAAAAGGGCAAGAAAAATGATGATAAACGCAAATTTATTGTATTAGATTATAATAATTTTTTAGATAATATATCGCCGTCTTCGGTTGTCTTGTTTTCTTACGAGAGCGAACATTGTAATATCGAAGTCACCAAAAAACTGCGTTGACAGTGGCGGCTCGTAGATAAAATTTTAAAATAGTAGTAAAAATTAAAAGTTTGGTATAATTAAAAGTAGCTTGCGGTTTTAAAACATTTTTTTCAAAATTACTTAAATATTGCAAGCAAGTATAAATAAATTAATAAATATATTTATATATCGAGAAAAATTGCGCGAGCTGTCCCTGTGTGTTAATCAACGAGGGAATAACGTGGGCTAGCACAAAGTAATAGATAGATAAATAAATAAATAAACGTCTAAAGGAAAAAAGAAAGAAAGAAGGAATGATTAAAAAATACACATATGGATTACCATTTGTAAATACTTTTTTCATGATCTTCGATTGCCATTTCACAAGCGGCGGTATTAGAATTGAATAACTTTATTTTTAAATGAACTAACACGTTATCTATACTGTTATGATGGTGATGACGGAGCATAACAAATGTAAGACTTTAGAATTAGATATAAAAAATCTATAATTTAGAAAGCGGTAAAAATGATGATTTTATCAAAGCCCATAAACTTTGTGACGCCCTCCGACATAATGCATAAATATACAGGGTGTTTGGGTTGCATAATTTAAAAGATGATTATTGCACATGTAGAATGGTTTCTTTAGATGAATATCCTTCAAAACATTTTTTTCTTCAGAAAAAATGAAGAGATAGGACGCGACGCGACACGACCTTAGCTAGAACTAACTATCGATTGACGATCAGTCGATGATGACGATTACTTATCGATTATCTATCAGTCATAAACATTTTTCACATCATAAAAAACGAAAGAAATATTTAAGTTGCTTCCTTTAGTTAAGACACCCTGTATACACGTATACAAGGCTATCTCCTTCTGTTTTATACCCTGCATATTTATATCGTATAAAATGTAAGCGCAAAAATGTATACACAAACTAATACATATATTGTTACTTAGTTGCTGATAATGGTTATTAATTTTAAGCTTAAGGTTTATGTTATTAAAAAAACTGGGTGGGATTGGCGGTTAATAATAAAAAATGTGTAAAAAAAGTTTTACTTAGACACACACATGTATATATACATATGAATATATACAGGATGGCACAAAAGTTACTTGCCATTTTTAAAGTTAAATAACTTTTTTTATTTATAATACATTTTATTTGTTTATTTCAGATATATTTAATAAATTTTTGGGAGATCTGCCATGGAGAAGTGATCGTCCAGGCCGTAACAAATCGGAGACAGAGCAAATCTCCCACATACATATTTAATAAACATCTCTGAAGGGAAAAGTAAAAGAGCTTATAAATAAAAAAGTTATTTAATGTTTGAAATAGTAACTATCGCGTTACCCTGTATAAACTCTTATTTAACATTATATAAGAGCAGACTGCTAAAGAAATAATTATTATTCTATACATTGTACACACATGTACGTACACATATATTGTATACATTGTACGGCACATTGTACTCTTGCCGAGCAGAAATTACAACGGCATTCACGTTTATATAACTTATGAAAGAAAAAACACCTTTTTTGCGAAAAAGGTATAACGACTTTGTTCCGATATTTGAATACTTTTAATATTTAAAAGAGAACAGGCCAATTTTTTAATTTATTATAATCTCTTTCAACAATTTTATCTTTCCTCTTAAAAACCGGGCAGAAATAAATAAAAATGGGAGAACTCGTGCTTGTAACACTTTTTTCACCGAATATACAAAGGAAACCATGTTTTCAGAACAAAAGCGATACACCACTGTGGGATAAAAGCAAATCCAAAATCAATAAAAAAAAAGAATAGAAAAAATATACCATGATTCTTTGTAAGAGGTAAAAACAAAGCAGCAGGTATTTTTTCGTACAATTGTGCCTTCGAATCAAAATTTTACTTGAAAAAAAAACTCACGCACTCGTCGTACCGTTTTTTCTATTTTCCAGTTCAGCGATCTCGAAGATAAAGGAAAGAACAAAAATGAAACACTTGGTAGGTTCGGATACGAAAGAAACAAAATACGACGTAGAAATTATAGATAATAGATAGAGAATTGTTAGAAAAAAAAGGAAAGGGTAGAAGGAGAAGGAAGGATACATGTACGTTTGTGTCTGTGTATGTCTATATATACATACATATATATAGCCCGTATACAGTTAAATACAGACGTAGACATTTGTTACGAGATATATGATGCGATTTGCGATTTTCCTGTCTCACGTCAGCCATGTACATACTTACATACATATATATAGTTATATGACATACTTACGATAAGAACGTAGATGCCAGAATTAAATGAATTTAAGCTAGACGATGCAGTTTAAATGATAACGATAATATTATTAATAATAATAATAATAAAATAATGATAATAATAAGGATTATTAATTTCACATATAGATTGTCTGGGTGAGAGAGAGAGACTGTGTGTGTGTGTGATAACGATAGTAAATTTGGCGATAACTTGTGACGTGTGAACAATTTTGGAATCTTGTACGCGTAGCTCGAAGCTGTAACGTTTGTGAATACATAAAATAAAAAAGCCAAAAAAACCGAGCACGGCCAGAGTTTTTAACTTTACTGAAAAATTTAAGGAAAGGGGGGAAAGTAAGCACGCGTAAGTGGTGTGCAATTTCTGTTGTTTCTTTTTCTTTTTAAGAATAATTGAAAGTGATTTATGTCCATTTTTTAAAAAATGGGTTCACTTTCAAAATAAACGGCTCCATTATTAATACGTTTCTAGGGAGCTAATAATAATCTGAATAATAATCATTAGATGTTTTAATCGAAAAGCATTTGATTTTTATTAGTTTGCTAACAGATTATGTGTGCGAACTAGGAACGTGTTCGATTCATATGTATCCCGTAAAAACAAAATTCACGCGCTTAGTTTATGTTCCTAGGTTAGTCCGATTCGTTGCTTCTTATTCGTCGTCGAAATAAGTCAAGATAATGGGTTAACTCCGTATCTACTCGCTTCGTGTGTTTTCGTATTTTATGATTACGAGCTATATCTAACGATCCCACATGGCCCAACGGTATACCGTACGTTGCTCGAAGAATTACCCCTAAATGCACGTTGCTCTTCCTTCCTTTCTTTTTTAATAATTTTTTCGAAGCAATCTTCGTATTTCCAACGGCTTTCATTACGGTATATCCTTGTCTCTATTTTATTATTAGATGCGTTTACGTAACGAACAATACGTTGGTTTCGTTCGTAACTTTTTATTTTTTATTTTTATGGGTTTATGTATATAATGTTTTCGAATACATAACGATAAGCATTCGGTGGTACACAAGTTTATAATTTCGGGTGAGAAATTGTTAGAAATCGATGTTCTGACAAATTTGGAAATTTTTAGATATTTAACATTTGCAAGATTTCCGAAGAACGTTTAACTTTGAATGGTATTGAAAGTAATTCAAATTCATCGTTAGCTTTATTTTCTTTCTTATTTAATATTTTTTATGCTTGTTTTAACTAAATTAAATGAAAACCAAAAATGACGAAAATCTAATGTCGCAAACAAAGTTTTATGCTTCATTTCTTCGTATTTCACTTCGATGTTGATCACTTAAGTAACGTTGTATAGTTTCATTATAAATAAGGCGAAGACTAAGGTTTCTTTGAAGGGAGTTGCTCGTTTCTTAAAATACTGGGACACGTGATCGATGCGTAAATCGGGACGAAATCGGCCAAGGAACGTGACGGCCACCACGACCGATCGCAAAAGAAAATGGCTGGGCCTCTTTGTCTTCTCGATTGTCCTCGGAGTCTTTCGAAACGGAGAAGTTGGAAAGATCTTCGTCGTAGTCCCGCTCTTGATAGAACTTTACTCGATTGGTCCGTCTCTTGTCGTCTATTAAAACCATTAAATAGTAATTATTTTGGAAGATCAGTTTCTTCGATCTTTTCCAGAATCGATTAAGAATGAAAGTTACATTTCTCTACTCTTTCTAATAGGATTCTATCTCTAACCCTTTTATACATATATAATGAAGTTGCATAAGAGAATTTTTCGCAAGCAATATTTCTTTGAGCACGTAAATATACGTTCTTTGCACGAAAGGTTAGATTTTTTAAGCACGTATATATACGTTCTTCGTATATGATCACATATTTTTTAAGCACGTATATTTACGTTCTCCGTATATAATCGTACACTTTTTGGATACGTATATACACGTTCTTCACAGCGAAAGGGCTAACAACGTTTTCGGTAATAAGAGAAGTAATTTGTTACCGGGTATGGTGACAATGGCCCAACGTGAACCATCCAAAGCATTAGCGATGGTTTCCAATTCGTTGTCCACGTCCGTCCTGCTATCGAACTTGTGACGTTTTCCTAGTCGTGGACCGAACCACATACCGCTGCTGATTTCTTGCGTGGTCCTCTTTATGCACTTCCCTTCGGTACACGAACGGAGATCATTGTCCTGCGTTCTGTCGTTCGATGCACTTGCAGCATCTCTTGTATCTAAAAAATAAGAGTCACGTCAATATGCATATATATATATACGTTAAAAAAGATCTGAAACAAATTTGAATAATAAGAATAACGATTCTAACTTTAAAACAAGTTTATTGTGGTTTTTTGGAGATAATTTAACAATATGTAGTTTTATGTAATTCTTTCAGTATTATAACTTTCAGAAAATGGTTTACCATGCACTGTGAACTAGGGATGTTCCGAATATCCGTATCCGTATTTGCTGAATTAATAGTAGTTATTAATTCTAACTATTCTTCTATTCTTTTTTTTTTACTTAATAATGTCTGTTAACATTTCTGAATAAAAGCTCAACCTACTACCTGTCTACTACAAGTGGTACGCGACTTGATCACAGATTGGTTGGGTGGTAGAAAAAAAAGATAGAAAACCTCTGATTTAGCAGATAATATAAAAGTATAATAAAAAGATTAGTACTAACCATATTCCGCGGTGGTACAAGACAACAAGAAGAGTAAAAAGATGAGGGCGCAGGAGCAACAGGAAGTCCTCGATGTCCGAGAAAGTCTAGCAACGAATTCGAGCATTGTTCCGTTCTTCGATGATCCTCTTCTCTCACGATTCCTTGTACCAGCTTCCTCGGGACACTCTCGGCAAGGTTTGATGCTGATAGCCCAGCGATCCTGCGGTTTTATAGGACTGGCCAGGGTATCGCTAGGCGTCGTCACGATTTCACCCCTCACCCTCTTCACGTACTCCATACTCCTCCTATCTTCGAAGGAATAATGCGTGGAGGAAGAGAAAAAGGAGAAAGAGAAAAGGAGGAAGAGAGAGAGAGAGAGGGAATATCGAACAACCCCGCAGGGGTAATCTCGGTGAGCGTCGAAGCGATTAGTCTCCATTTGAATCAGAAGTTACGCTCCTCCATACAGAATGAGTCTTCCTTTCTTTCTCTCTTTTTCCTTCTTTCATTCTTACCTTTGTCTTAGAAAAGTCCCACTCTTCTTTTCGCGTTCGACTTGGTACTCGTTATTTGGGAATATATTATTTTAACATAAGCGAAGTTCTTTTTTTAATAAAACATATTACGAGCGTTTTTCTATGTTTCTATGTGCTTAGTGTTAGATTTGTCTGTTTTTATTTCTGTGTAATCTAGTTCTGTTTAAGCATACTGAATTTTTAATTTTTTACATAAAGATATATTTTTATAACTCGTGCACAATGTTTCTTTTACTTTTTTTATATTTTTAATAATCGGGATTAATGAAGCATATCGTAAGTGGCTATCTAGTGTTGTTTAATAGATGTGATTGTAATTATTTTCAAATGCATCGTTCGAGAATCAGAAATGATTAGAAAACAGAAAAGAAGTTAGTGGTATACGAAAGATCTTCGAATGATCGAATCTAATGAACATCGACGAGCGTCGTCTTTATCATGATTTGTAACCCACCTACTCCTGTGTGCAGCACTTTTTCAAGACTGACGGACTACAAAAATAATTTAGAAACAAAGAGAATTTAAATGCATCATCAAGTATTGTATGAAATAAATTATATTATATATATATTATATATTTCTTAGGCATTATATAAAATGCTCAGACACAACCTAGGCAATCTATGAAATGACTAGGTAATGTATATAGAAATATTTAAATTTAAAACAAAATTTATTCATTGCCTGAAATTTTTAGTCATTCTATAAAATACTTGAGCTTTTTATCAAATGCCGGAATTACATATTTTGCCGGTAACATATATATGTATATATTATTTGAAAGTGATCGGACATATATATGTGTGTGGATTCGTCAAATGGATCGTCATTGTGCAACGCCCGCATTCATCACACCCCATACGGCGCGATAAATGAAAAGCGTTGCTCCGTGCGTACGCAAAGGGCAAATCTCTCGGTTATCCAATTCAATTTGTGAATCGACAGGTTCGTCTCTTCCCGCTGCTATATAAAAGACCGATCTTACCACCTCTCCACGTACACTTCGTGGTGAGCCACCACGCTGTAAACAATTCTACGAAGCTCCGAAGTTTTAATTTTCATTTAACATTACTCATTTGCATTATTAACGTGTGTATATAATTTTCTATCATCTGAAGATACTTCCAACGATCAAGTCAGGAGAAACACCCTATATATACAGGGTGTCCGAAAAGTATATTTATACATACACTTATAATAAATGTAATTCGTATATAAGTTATTTAATCAAAAATTACACGATCTTCTTGAAACTTTTACAGATAATAACTAGGTAACAGAGAATTATTCTCCATTTTTTTTGTGGGTGTCACTCAAATGGTCTTTTGTCAGAACTATTCCCAAAATACAAATTATTTTCTTCTACCCTTAATAATTAATTTAAAATTCTGAAAAAATATATGAAGTAGAGCTAATGTGTAGTTATATATTTTGTTTGTTTCAGTTAAATATTTTATGCAGTAACCGAGACAAAAATGACAAAGTTTAGCCTAAAATTTGTAGAGCTTTTATTCTCCATGAAGATTAAAAAGGAGACATCCTGCTGACCTATATATTTAAAACCATTAAAATGAATCAATCATCATGAGGAGACATTTCATTGGAAACTGTCACCCAGGTGCTATGTATGTACTCCGTAAGACATACAAAAATTCACCAAACGTCCAATGGACAAATTGTACAGTAATAATAAAAATTTAACAAAAGAATTTTTCTCGGAACCAAATGCACAACATTTTTACCCTACGTGACTCTTTATCGTTACCATCCCTCGCAAGAGAATTCAAAAGATACTAAAGAGAGACTTTTTTTTGTAGGTCGCGCGATATTTTATCGTAGTTGAAACAATATACACGGCGATGGGATACGTAACACACATATAAGGTTCTCCGCATATGGGCCGATACGGTTTTTCGATGTGATTCAAGTGGCCACGCAGCTTCTCGCTCTATGTACTCGCGCTATACAGGGTGGTCCACGAAGCATCATCAGCTTTTATTATTCTGTAGCTAGTGGTCCAATTAAACAATTTTTTTCATGTAACATGGTTCAAATAGAGTTTTAAGATGATTATAGTAAATTTTTCACCTTCACTTTTTTATAAAGAAATCTCTAATTTGTTTACGCCTATCTTTTAGCAGATATTGAAACAAATTCAGTAAGTATCATAACACATTTTTTCCCCACTTTGTCCGATCGCATTATGCTATGACAGTACGCTAAGTATCTACTGGCCTTTAGCTTGATCAGTCAATATATAATTACGAGCCATAGGGAACAGATTCAAGATCGTTTATCTATTTTGATCTATTTTAGTCGAACGATCGATCGTGAAAGTAGCCATCGTAAAATCTGTCTCATCGCATCAGTCTACGAAATCTTAACGACTGGGGTGCAGAAACAATCGACAGAATCGATGCAAGATCGGTGGAGATAATCGTACCGGTAATCTAAACTCGATCATGGTGCGAAGCACAAAAGGAATCCGCAAGGAATTATTTGTACTACAAAATCTATGCGATTTCCGTTTGGACGAAACAAAACACGAGAAATTCGGAAGCCGAATCAGTTTTATCCAAAAAACCATTCATTAACAAAAGATACGAGTTCTTTTTCAAGAACGGACAAAACTTTGGCCGTCCCTCCTGCAGACACCTAACGAAAGTTACGAGGATTTGTAGCCGCTTTAATTAGAATCGTTACAACGTTCGAGTTTCGGAAAAACTTGGACATTACCGCGAGTTTCTTCACCCGTTCCCCTGACTTTCGTTTTCACAGATTTGAACGCGCGTTGCTTATCTCAGGCGGCATCTCACTTCGGCTTGCTACCGAGAATAACCAAGTTCTTTAGGTAGCGCAGGAGTGTTTACACCGCAACGTCCGACCCAGACGGGAGGTGTTCTGGGCTTCGTCAAGGCAAAAGTTTACGAAGATTCACCTTCTCGCGCGTTTAACACCTTCTCATTCGCTTAGCACGTGCCACTACCTTCCTCCCGAAATTATCTCAATACCCCACTTACGTATTAGAAATGATCGATGAGTAAATCCCTGTTGAATACGACCTATCGTAGTAATCAAAACAATGTCAGAGTGATCCCCGTTAATATTTAATTTAACGGAGCCCGTTAATATGAAGTATCACTTTGGAATATGTAGATACATACGTGTAACGCGTCGATGAAAGACGATCGAAGTAAATATACGGAAGATACGGCGCCATGATGACGTTACCGATCGCAATAAACAAACGACACTTCGACTCAGCCTCGTTGACGTATTTACAAATTGAACTCCTCGTAATCTCCAACAATGTTCAGTCGGTTCGGTGCTAATGATCGAGTTACGAGCACGATTCGACGTTCACAAATATTTAGTCTTGTGCTTGCTAACTCTGTCGTGGCATCGTTATAACTTTATTTCTTAATCGGGCACACGCCGCATCGTAAATCGAACAGAGAGAGAAACGGAGGAGTGATGTACGATAAAAGAACGATCGTGTACGATAAATGATAATAATTAGTCTTGATTAATAAAATGATAAGTACTATGTATACATAAAAGTAGGTTATTTCAATATATATATATTCTTTAGCTTGATACAAGTTTTTCATACGACGATCTT
>JAIFRP010004405.1:65257-87929 GCA_032403825.1 Odynerus spinipes
AGAGAGAGAGAGAGAGAGATCTTCCTTCATTTTTACAATAACCGTTTTGTAAATAAAGGTTCTCCGCCAAAGTCGAACGTTAAATAATTATTTTAATATCCGAACGGTCGAGTATTTATTGTATTTGATTCGTTGGCGATTCTTGCTTCAATTCCAGGGCCCACATGTGCTGCGGCCATCCCGTTCGACCTTTACTCTTCGATGATTCTTCGTGCACAACGTTTGAAATAGATTGCAAATACGCCTCGCTCTGGAAGTAAAAAAACAATGGTGGCTGTTTGAACTTTCGAACGCGTTAAGAAATTACGAGTCGAAATTATGTATCTTTCTTTTATGTAAAAAGAAGAAATTCATAAGAATTCATAAGTATTCATTGTACTGTAATTCATTGTACTGTATTGACTTTGTTATTAACAATATGAAAAGAAGTCGGTCACCGTAGCTGAAATTAGTCTTAACTCATTTGTTCAAAGTTCGACTTATACCATTTTCAAAAAACGGTCCCTATAACGGTATTCGATTCTTCGTGGGTGGTAGACCGAATCGGAAAATTGGATAAACCACAAAGTGTAGGGTCCGGAGGGAAATATTTCCACATGTTGGTATTACTGGTTAATGAAGCCAATTCAACTATCCGACGGTCGACGATTGGACACGTCCGTATAAGGAAATAAAGTGAAAAGGAGTTTCCATTCAAGAAGAGGTTTGAATGATTCAAAAATCTGAAATTAATGGCAACTGAAAATGTTCCAAACGTTGAAATACAAAATATTAAGTGACCAAGAAAGTTCTGTCGGTTTCGGTTCTCAGTTTTTTAAAGTAAAACATTTAACTTTTATAAAAGTGAAATTAATAAATTACTTTCTCGTTAAAAAAAGAGTATTACAATGTAAAATAACGATAAAGCTAAGAAATTATCCATATTATTTGAATGCGTCGTCGATTAAACTCCAAATATGCGATGCAACAAATTATTTTACGTGTGAACCAAAAAAGAAGACACGTACAGTCATTTTTGTTGGAGCTGGACTCGCCCATAACTGATCTATATTTATACGATTAATACGACGAAGAAAAATTTGTAGATCCACGAGGTAACCTAATCTATATTAGCCGTATATTAGCCACTTGATTTCGTTGCAATGAACGCTTCTCTCTCTCTCTCTCTCTCTCACTCACTCACTCACTCTTTCTTACTTTTTTCTTTACGCGTTTCGCAAGCCCGTTGATGGATTTAAGGTCAAGTCCTTCGAGCCTCGTACAAGAGGGAGTCCCCCCGATTAAAGAGGCCAATGTTTACTTTGGAGTAACGCTTACCGAAAGCGGTTATGAGAGATTTAAGAAGAAAACTAAACGACCAGTCGAGAGGAGTACCCACGTAATTTTCGTGCATGAATGAGGTACGTACGAAGAACTCGAGGAAACTGGGATAACCACGCGAACGAATTCGATCCACCCTCTTTTATCCTGAAGATTTAGTGACAAGTCGAAAACGTAACAAATTAGCCGAGACAGGCAAGCTCAACGTTTACGAGCAGTATAAATCTCATTCTCAAGAGCACGTAGAGCGTTCAGTTCCAACAAAGTCCGTTCGACTGGATTGAACGATCTAAATTCATCGCGAAGTGAAACGTCAGGGAAACGGAGATTCGAAACTCACCTGCCCGGACTGAGCGTTCTTGCTTCTTCTCCCGTTGGATAATATCTCGGCACGAAAGGTCTGAGGTTCCTCGCTTTCGTCGCTCTCCAACACGGCCATCAAGTATCCGATGTAAGAAGCGGCGAGCCTTAGCGTCTTGATTTTCGAGAGCTTTGTATCCGCCGGTACATTGGGTATGCAATCTCTCAGGTCAGCAAACGCATTGTTTATACTCTGAGTTCGTCGTCTCTCCTTCTTGTTAGCCGTGTTCCGTCGCTTTGGCCTGACCATCGGAGTGCTTTCTCTGACAGCTTGATGTTGAAGATGTTGCTGAAGAGATGCAACACCGTTTAGGGAAACTACTGCTCCAGCGGGACCTCCAACACCGGCCATCGGGAATTCGCTTTCTCTACGTTGATTCTGTTGCTGCTGATGCTGATGCTGATGTTGTTGCTGTGGCTGGTGCTGGTACTGATGCTGCTGATTATGAGGATGCTGCGAATGGTGATTATGATGGTGATGCTGTTGTTGGGGATACAGCAGCGTCGAGTAATGTTGACCGCTGGCTGGGTGCACGTATTGCTGAACACCAGCGTAATTCGATTCCTGTACACCGATCTCCTCGATCAGGGGTGGCGTCGAGGCCGTCGGACTTCCCGCACCTGAACTACCACCTGAGATCCCAGAATCCGCCCCCCAGTACGTCGATTGGTTATCAGAGTCCCGGCCACCAAGCGGACCTGGCGGGCATGCAAATTTTATTTTGAGCTCGAGAAAATAATGAACGCTCTGGCTATTGCGAGAACGTGTATTGTTTGTAAAATTTAAAAACATGGCTGGAAATGATAGAACGAGAACCCAGAGGATCAAATTAAATATTAAATTAACCTTGGACGAATTAAAGATTGTTCACGATTTATGGGATCGAAGATACATATTATAGAAGAGCCTTAGCCTACTCCGAACAAAAGAAAAAAAGAAAGTGACGTACCGTAAGGAAGCTGCGTGACATAATTACAGGGTTGATGCCACTGTGGATAATAGTCCGTTTGCGCATCGAATCCACCGAGCATCTTGTCGATCACGACCGTGCGAAATTCTTCCTCGTAATTCACTATGATCCTCTTGAATCTCACAACACAAACGCACAGACCCGGATAAATGATAGCGCACTTGATTAAAAAAGAAATGGAAAAAAAACCAAAGTGTTCGGTAGATCGGATCACCTATCACAATGCGATAGGTGATCTTAAATAAATACGGGTCTCGGGTATCAGTGAAGCACTATCATATTCTTTCGAGCAGGTTCACCAAATCGATGATGCGCTTTCGGATGCAGTCGTGGGGTCACTGAGAAGGAAGATCAGTGAGTGCTGCCGAACGACATGGAACCCAAGGCTCTCAAGGTCGTGTGGCGAACGAGATCGTGGGTGGGATCACAAGGGCGGAGCTCGGTTTCGTCTACGCCTCCAAAGAGGGTCTCTCCCTAAGCTGCCTGCCGCGTTTCCGATTCAATTAGCAAATTGAAGAGGCATACGGCCGTGCCCTCCACCCTGCGCCCAATACACGCGCGCACACGCCGCATCACAACCACGGTCTTTTCGTCGGATCTATCGTGGCGATTAAGATTCCGAGATGACGATGACGGTAACGTCAGGTAGAGGGGGGAGGGGGGCGGATGGAGGATTTACGATCGAGTGGGACGAAAATAAGTAATTTCGGATTACCTCTGCAGTAGCATCTTCGCCATCTTCGAAAGATATTTCTTCTTTTCTTATGATTATTATTATTGGATATAGATTGTATTCAATTTTGTCTGTTGTAGATCGTTAAAATTATAAAAATTAATTAGAAGATCAAAATAGTCAATAGTCGATGTCGCACTTGGACTATTTGTCACTCTCGTTTTCGGTGTTTGACCTTTTGGGAAAATATTCGATGCCGTCAAAAGGATTTTGGTGGGACCGGTAGTACGAGTCCCCGAGGGACCATCTCATCGTGCCAACAACCTGCTCGCATAAATAAGGCCAACGTCCGCTATTCATTTTCAGGTATGAACGACTTATGAGACGTTTCCTGTTATCAGCGGAAAAGGATTCGTCTTTGTCCTGTTCTTTAATTCGTAATCATTATTTAAATTATTTATGTAATCATTTCATGGCTTTCGTTCGTATTTAAAGCTAATCAAGTTTTTTTCACATTAACGTCGAGATTGCAGCAAAGTGAAAAGAAAAGTAAGGAAGAAAAAAAGGAGTTCTGGTCGATACGAGGAGGCATCTGGCTTTTTATTTCGAAAAGATAACGAACAACACTCGTGGATCACTTGGAGCGATCATGATCGTTAGGACGCGACGATTAAAGAATTAGACGAAAGGAAAGAAAAAATATGTAAAAAAAAAGGCATTCCTCCTCTCTCGTTCATCCGATGACTATATGCACGCACTTCCGGAACACCTTTAACGGTCCGTGCCATTGACTTATCCTTTTTTTAGACGCTTTACTTGGCCACAAGATAGGAAAAGAAAGTGATCGCTCGAGTGGCCGGCCGTGGCAGGGAGCTTCTTGACAGAGTAAGAGATTTCGTCAAAGGAAAATGCCGCGAAGATTGCAGAACCACTTATATGACGATTAATTCTATTTCCTTTGATGCTCCGCACTGCCACGCTTACCGCCCCTTGCCACCCCTTACCGCCCCTTACCGCCAAAAGTATTTCGTGTGAGAAAAAAGACACATTTTTCCCAAATCCGGGAACGTTCGACGATGTACCAAGCGTGTTCTCTTTTTCCTTCAACCCTTCGAAATTATTCAGCGTCCGTTCAAAATTTTATTAACGACTCTATCGATCTGTTCCCGACCTTTTGTCTCTTTTTAAATATAGGTAGATAAAAATAGGTAAGAGAAATGTAATATTTCATTTCAAAAATGAAAAGTGTGAACAAATACGAAATTAAAAAGCAAATGTTACAACATCAAGAGAACAACAATGAAAAATTAGATCTTCGATCAAGAAGACACAAAAGGCTCCATATAAAACAGAAAATAATCGAGAAGAAAGATCGCCGTCATTTATTTAAAAAAATGATCTAATAATCGTGATAGTTCGGTCTGATTAAGAGTGAAAGGGACGAACGCGAGGATACAGAGGAATACATAGTACAAGCTTAGGAACACACGCTTATACACATCCTATCAGTGAGCTCGGAGCGATAGTCGTCTTAAAAGAATAAGCGAGTGAAAGTAAAAGAAAGACAGAGAAAATTGGTTTCCGCCCTTCCGGGGGTGTAAAAGAGGGGTAAAGCTCTTACTCTCGCTTTTTGAGAGGCAGTCGCACTGGTCTAGGGGTGTGTAACCGCTTTTGCGCTGCCGCGACGCAATCCAGAACACGTCCAATCGTCTCTAATCGCTTCTAATCGCTCCCACCGTCCGCGTCAGCTCTGGAAAACCGCAGAAAGCACCGACGCATGATTTACAAGCGTTCTTCTTTCCACTCGTACTCTTACGGAGAACCTTATGGAATTTTTCGTCTAATACAGTGATTTTTAATCGATGTGACGTACCGTGAGAGGATTTTAGGTGTGTTGAGAAAATTTTTTTTGAAATTTCGTCTTCTCGTCACCTTTTAATTGTTATATGAATTTTTTGTTTCTATTATACCGTCTTGATATTAGAGAAAATTATTCCACGCATCGTGTTCATAATGTATATAAAATGACTACTGCATGAATGAGTTAATTAATCTTCTATTGTATTAGATATACTCATGAGGTCGGTCGTTTGTTGTAAACAATGACAGCGTTTAAGGAAACATATGTTTACCAAAAGAGTACACAGTGAACGCGTGCCGGTCTCGTGGCTCGTCGGCTTCCGGAAGCGCAACGATATGTCGACACCTTGATTAATTATTATTCTCGCCGTTAAGTAGGCCATTTTTTCCTTCTTCTCGGGTAACACCACCGATGGATACAAACAAGAGGTTCAACTAGAACTCTCTCTCTCTCTCTCTCTCTCTCTCTCTCTCTCTCTTTTTGCTCGTGCTTCTGCGTTTCCTCGCTGCACAGCTTCCAAAATTTATTTATTTTTCCGTTGATGACACGTGCATCCTTCTCTCTCCCTTTCCTCCTTTCACCTACTTCTAACCCTCTTCCTACTCACATTTTGCGATGCACTAGCGTTCATTTAAAAGAGGATGATGTTTCGATGATCTTTAGCGGCGGAAACTATCATTTCGATTATTATTAATAACATATTCTAATATAATATAGTACATAGAAATAAGTGAGATGTAACCAAGTTCCTATTTCAAGGCTATTGTTAATAACATATTCACACTTAAAATGTACGCTTGCAAAAGTACATTAAAGAAATTTTCGATATCTTTTTGTATTAACAAAAATAATAATGAAATCTATAACCATGATTCGTATCAATTTACATAAAAATTCTTTCTCTTTCTCTTTCTCTCTCTCTCTCTCTCTCTCTCTCTCTCTCTCTCTCTCTCTCTCTCTCTCTCTCTCTCTGTTTGATGCACGAAGCTTATGATAAAAAGAGGCAGTCGATATCACTACGGATTTCTTCAGTGGTTAATTAAAAAATTAATTACTTAGCGCGACCGAGTAGCACGGAGGTGAAGTAAACGGTAAAGTTCCTGAAAGAAAGACAGACAGAGAGGGGAAGAGAAAGAGTGAGGAAGAGACAGAGAGAGAGAGAGAAGAAGAGCAGGGAGAAATTCAGGGGGCCATGTGGCGTTTCACGAGATATCAAATCATACTGCGCGTACGCCATGCCGCCCCCTAAATATAGTTTATTGCGTTACCGGGTATTAATGGAGGCTTCTATAGAAATGCAAACGTAGACGGCACCGACGGTGTTACTCTTCGATATCAAACAAGTCGAAAAACCAGCGTGAGAAGTTATTCAAAGTATAAAAAATATATCATCAAACTCAATGCGATCAGTTCAGCTAATGAAATAATCAAAAGGATTCTTATTACCCAATTAAAAAAAAAAAACGAAATAGGACACTTTACGAGGATATAATGTTTAACATTCTTATATTTTCAATTTACATGTTATGAACACTTTGATGTCGGATAACGTAATATTACGTCTTTTCGAAACCAAGCTAAGAGCGGATTACGTAGTAGTACGTCTGTCTTAAAAATAAAAAAATAATTCCGCTGGCCCTATGCAATCCAAAAAATGTATTACTCCGAAATAAAATTCACTTCGCTGCTACTGATTTCAAACCCCGGTTCTATCATTTGTTCATGCTATAAATATAACCAGCTCTCAGCGTACGATCTTAAGTTAAACCCTCCCACTAGCAAAGTATTAAGAAGTATAGGCTTAAATGTATTAATCGATCTAGCGAACTCAAGACACGATCTCGTTATTATCATCATCGACATTCTCTGATTTCCATTCAAGATGCTTAAAAGTACTAATCCAAAAAGATATAAAAAATGCATCATGCCAACCGATAAATATTAATAATAAAGTCATCGAAAGAATTGCGACAAAGGAATCAGGAACCGTGTCAATCGTTAATAGGACATTGTCCTTGTTCGAAAGACGAGGAAAGGAAGAAGAAAGTGAGGATACACTCGTGTGTGGTCGGTCCATTAGTTCTCGACTAATTTCTTCTAACGAAAGACTAGCGTAAACAGATCTTCCTCCAAATCCTGCCTACGAGATGGTTGTATGTAGGTTGTAGGAGAAGTTAGCTAGTGGAGTACGATTAAAACGGAAACGAAGATTATGGTCTCTGGGACTAGTTCGAAAGTTAGGATCATTGGACGAAGGATGAGAAGGGGAAGGAAGCAGTTATCGAAGAGGACTGAGACTAACTTGGGTGATGCCTCCTCCTCCTCCTTCTTCTTCTTCAAACTTTTCTCTTCTCTCTTATTCGTCATCTTCTTCTTCCGTTCGGAGCTGAGCCTTCTGTTTCAGCCTTCCGTTCCGATGCGAAGAACCGAGGGGATGTAAATACTCGGCTACGTGCACGTGTCTTCTGTATATCATGAGCCACCACAGGCTCGTTAAGAAAGGCCAGGCTACTATTACTGCTGCCACTGCTACTACCACTACTACTATGGAACTCTCCCTTTTGGATTTTGCTTACTACGATACTCTTTCACTCTATCGTAACCCACCATTCATTCATAAAACGAACGGACCGTGTCTGCCTGACGCACGTGCCATCTTAAGATTTTAGAAATTCGTAACATATATATACATAACTTTGTAGTATGGATTCTTGGAATGCTTTTATGACATCTTTTTTTTCAAGTTCATCGCGTGCATTACTGACTTTAGAGAATAGTGGGAGGGAAGCTCAATTTTGGGAAAAATGAGCAAGACTACTTTCAACTAATTGTTAGCATGGATGACTTCTTTTTATATTGTTAACAACAAGGCCAATACGGTACAATATCCTCGTGAATTCATAAAAAAATATGATATAAAACATTTAAAACTATTTAACAATGCGAACATAAGTTAGTAGGTATAAGTACCAATCATATAAAGCATGATTCACTTTCCGCTCTTATAAAAAAGAGTAATCCTTTTTTTACCACGATACTAATATCAAATTACCCCTAAAATTGACTTTCTTCTCTTTTTTCGACGGCCATAGGTAGCACGAAGGTCTTGTGAGTGTCAAGAAGCTTGTTTACAAATCAACGGATCGAGAATTTACAAAAGAAGACAGATCGGGTCGTTAAAAAATGATTTAGACCCTGATCTTCTCGGAAGGAACTACTCCTTTTTTCTTCTCCTTGTAGCTTCTTCTTCTTCTTCTTCTTCTCCTCCTCCTCTTCCCCCTTTCACATATATATTTCTGTATCCGATACGTAAGAAGAAGCGTTACTTTTTCGGCTTTACATTGCATATCGTTTTCCTTTCTTACAGTCTCTTCGGCTTCCAAAGAAGCGGCCGTCGGCTTGTCTTGTAACACGATACCTTTCAAACTTTTATTAACCCAGATCAGGGATACGTCGTCCCGCGTGAAAAGGAGCTACTGTGGATCTTTATATCAGCTGAGACCGAAAGGATTTTTGTTTATTATTTTAGCTATGAAATTTGGCTATCACTTTAGTACTTCCTTCGCATATTTTGTCCCTCAGTTTACGTTATGCTAACAGAATGAATGAAACATGTTTAAATTAAAGTTTCATATCTTATCGAAAACAATACTTGTTATTATTTATTTGAAATTTAACAAAATCATTAAAATTTCTACATAGAGATAAAAAAACATTTAACTTACGCTATCGTGGAAAGATTCGCGTTTGAAATGCGTGTGCCTCGCAGCTTGATGCTGCTACTCGAGCGAAAGAAAGAGAGAAAGAGAAAAAGAAAGAGAATAAAAATTCATTCCGTTCCATCTAGAATCGCTCTAATTAGCGGCAAAAAAAAGCTGAAAATAGCGGGAGTACGCCGCACACGAACGTCTACGGGCCCGTTCGCTCCCGAGTTCGGTGGAGCCTTAAGTGGCTTTATCTGCCTTTTTCCCAGGGTAGTGCCACTCGAGATGGCAAAAAGCCATCGCGCTCTGCCCGAGCCTGTCACGGGGTATTATTGTCAATAAATCGTCACGCGACGCCTCCGAATCGGTGTCAACAAATTGTGCTATCGTTTCGCATAATCGTTCATAGGTGCATACGCATGAAAATTCGAAACCCGGGACAATGTGGACGAACGAAAGAGATGGTTAAATATTTTCATGTGATTACCATGTGACGGATCGTGATGCAAATATCGGAGTAAATTTTCTTATCCATACGTAAATATGTAACCAGCGAAAAACCTCGTGAAACGATAATTCGTTAGATTTTACGAGGCGTCTCGTTTGTCCGTTTTTTGTGTACCTTCTAATTCTAATCTCGAGTATAAAAGAGCCGATCACAATTGCCGATGGCCAAGAGCGAGATAGAACGCCAATGAGTGTGAAACACGAAGAGAGGCGCCTATAAAAAGAGAGTTCAAGTGTTTGCACATGAGGACGAACGAAGACTTTTCAGCTACCTACGTCAGCGCGGTCAGAGACTTCTCTTATCTCTTTTCTTCGCGCGACGAAAGAAGAAAAGAAGAAAGTCGGACGAAAAATCGTAAATCGTCAGCCGTGCAATTCGGTAATGAGAGACTGGCGCCTAGAGCAATCCTGTCTAGCGGGACTTCGGAAAGATCGCGAGAAAATTGAAGAGTGGCAAGTTTAAATGATCTGCTCTTCTTTTTCTGTTTGCTGTTATGCGATGACAGACAAATCAGTGACCCACTCGAAAAAAGAACATTTTTTACTTTTGGAAGATTTTTTCTTCACTCCATTCGCGTTACGCGGGATTTAGCTGTCCGTAGAAATTAATTTAGTTTTGGAGCCTTATCGAATACAAATATTAGAAACATCCCTAAAAAAAGTTAGCAATATAAATGTTACGGTCACTGAACCGACGAAACAATCGTAAGTGTTATAAAAAGGGGCGAGGCGGAGGTGCAGCGAACCAACCACCAAAACATGCCAAAAAGGGGGAGGCAAATGCAGCAAAAGGAAGGGAGTGTCGAGAGAATTGCAGCCCCCCTGGCGGGTTAGGCTGAACACCGAGGTGGTTTTCAACAGAACGAAATGATTCGCGAGAAACTCTTTTCCAGTTCCTGGACTCTTCTCTTTTTGCTCGCAAATTTAACAATGATTCCCCTTGGAGTGGTGGGTCGATTTTCCAGCTGCACACCAGACCTTATATCACTTTTGTCTCATCCTCTTTCTATTCTCAAGACGAGCTCGAAGAAATAGACATTCGCATCACATCCTTTTGGGATTTTTTAGATTCGGGTCGATCGAACCAGGAATGGTACATCCGCTTTTTTAATAAATATATAAATTTATCAAATTCGTGCTTAACATATTAGTGTATTGAACATTTCCCTTACAATACGAGACATTTTCTGGGTGACCATAAAACTGATTCCACAATAGAAGCAGCCCCCGTATAACACGGCATTTTTTAGGAACCTAATTACCATATTGTCGTAGTAATATTGTTCACAAACACTCAAACACGATAAATACGATAAATTTTCTTGAAAGTTAGTTTCAACCTAATCGCGATAATCCTTCACATCCAAACCATGTCCCCGACTTATTGTGCTTGCTAATAACGCGTGGAAAAAAAGAAGCACGCGAGCCCGTCGTTTCTATTCTCCTTTATGACCACTCTCTCTTTCTCTCGCATTAAGTAGGCAAACGCAATAGGGTAACGCAGTAGCCAGCTGAGGATCGTCTTTTCCACGCTTCGTGCAAGCCTTCACGGTGTAGTTACGTTCGCATTGCGGAAAAACGTCGAATATCCAGATGTCGACCACACGTCGACAGCCCACCAAGAGACGAAGGAACGATCCGAAGCTGAAATTCACTCCCTCTGTTCCTCACCGCGGGGTGCCTCATGGGGGTTGGTTTTGTTGCGCCACGACAGATATCCTGGTCGGTTACGGTAACCAATTTACGTGATGAAGATGCGACACTGTCTCTTCCATATTAACGAGACGAGTTCATGAGAGAGATTTTTTGTCTATAGCACCGAGAGGACTTGCTCTTTGTAAGTTTGTGTTTTAACTAAATATATTCCGTAGAATGTGTAATTGTACATACATATCTCACGCGCATCTCTCTTTTCCCACGAAAAAGACATTGACCCCAAGGGTGTTTTATGCACGTGCTGAAGTACGGTTCCCTCCTTCCACCCGAAAAAAACATCGAACTTTGACGACTCCATTAGGCGATCGTGCATCATTCTAACTCCATCGTCGGATCTATCTAACGTCAATTAAAAATTATGCTTTATTATAAAGGGTGGCGCAAAAGAAGCGAACAGTTGTTAAATATTTATAGAAATGTTCAATTTATTATCTGGCGATGCAATTTTGTAAACGCGTTGGAACAATTATGAAACGATACGAGTGACAAAAATCATTTCTATGTAGATACAATACAATGAGATTATTGTTCGTTAAGACCAAATTTTACGGCTCGATCCGTCGTTGAACGTAGAAAAGCATTTCCGAAAGACTTTCTCGGCGTATCGATTACTTCCGTGGATAGGACAGGCGGTGCATTGTCATTTTCTCGATTTACATTAGCCCCTTAAGCCGCATCAACCGAAAGAGAGGATAACGCGTCGACGCGCTCGTATATGAGGAAGAAGAATTGACAGCGAGATGTGAAAACGGTGGCCTAAATAAACAACGATGCGGCTCAGTGCCGAGTGGACATTCAAACTCATTATCGAGTACACTGGCGATTTGCTTTATTAAACAACACGATTCGACGACGTAACGTAATGCATTGTAAAAAAAAAAGCTTCCACGCGCTTAAGTACTACGCGAGCACTACATTTCAATTTAATTTTGATCGATAACCTTGGCATTGCGTTTACACTTTATGTCATGTAAATTTAATAAAAAAAAATCAATGTTTTACACACAGGACACACACACACGCATGTAGTATACTTAATAAAGATCATCTGAATATCTTCGTTGCTCGTGAATGCATAAAAGAGGTATTTAGAAAAACGTTACGTTTTTAACCCTTTATCTCCAAAGAACGTATATATACAACGTGCCCAAAAAGTGTAAGGCCATATACGAAAAACGTATATATACGTGCCGATCGTCAACGACGCGCTTTTTTTTTGTATCATTTTGTGAACGACGAGTCCGTTCACGGAAATCACATTTCATTGCAAGCATGCCAGAGAAAAAGGGTTAAAGACGAACGAAAGGGTTAAAGAGACATCCATGAGCTCGTACATCCATGAGCAAGAAAACATTTCCTTCTCGTATACTTTAAATATCCCTGTATTATACATTTCTATAAGCTCATTAACTGTATATATGTATATAAGCTCATTTTTTAAACACGGAGGAGGTAGATGCGTTACCGCGAATAAAACGATTCGAGCGACGTACCTATGTATGTACTCATCGGTGAAATAGTTCGGTAAAATTTTTAACTTGCTGCCGAAATGCGTAATTAAATATTATTTATAACGTACTTATTATCAACTCTGATATCATATGTAAGAGTGCGTGACGTCATACTTATTAACACTTTGATATCGGATAACGTAGTAGTACGTTTTTCCTAAACAAAAAAAAATTCCACTAGTCTTATACATCCCAAAAAATGTAATACGCCGAAATAAAATTCACTTGGCTTCCACTGATTGCAAACTCCGATTCTTACAATTAGTTGTGTGCAAGCTATAAATATAATCGTCAGTAAAGCGTTAATTTATCGTAAAAAAAGAAGATGAAAGTAGATTGATTTAAATTTCGCTGAGACAAAAGGTCATAGTTCAAGATCAGCGATAAAACAAAAACTCGACCATGGAACAAATTGAACGCGTTTACGTAAAAAACGCATAAATAACACGAAGTGATACTGTATCATCAAATTCAACTTCACCAGCACTACCTATGATATCTATCGAACAGTTACGATTTTAAGAGTTCTGCTACGTTATATTACACTTTTACACTTTCTACACGTTTGTTCGTTCCGATCTGAATTTCCAGGATAGATTTTGGAACGGAAGAGACCAGGTCATCCGCTTTGGTTCATTTTGACGAGGTCCTAGCTCTATCCTCTTCCGATTTCGCTTTTCTAAACGAATTTCTATTCCTGTCGATCTCAAAATTACCAATAACGTAAATGCAAGAACCATCGAGCTTCTCATCGTCCAGCACCCTCCGTTTAGACGAGATCACCCCCTTGTTGTTTTCCTCTTTCTCGATGACGTAATGACCGACAGTCTCGCTCGAGTCGCAGATGGAACGAGCGCTCTCATGATTCGTGACGTTCTTATAGATCGCGGGCACCTCGCTAGACGAAGCCAATTCCTCGATCGTTCTGTAGATCTCCTTGTTGGAATCCGTCGAGCCGAACATCATCGTGCGATCGTCCTTCGAGCGGAAGCAAGAATTCTTATTCTTACGAGAGAGGAACGTTCGATCGAGTATCATGAAGGGTATCTCGAAGCTCAGACTCCAAAGTAAGGACAGTGCCATCGTGAGAGATAAATTCCCGAGGAAAGAGTACATCTGAAATCATTCGTTTCTCTTTTTGCTCATTTTTTTCAGTTGCTTCTCATTAGGGGGTTGTTAACCCTCCGTAATCCAAATTTTCTTACTTCTGCGAAAATGAAATGCATGCAGATATACAGGGTTGCGCAAAAGAAGCCGACGGTTGTTAAACATTCGGAAACATTTGTGAAGTCTACTTTATGGAGATTTTTTGAAGCTAGTTGTGAAATACTAATCTTCTTTATAAGGGCTGGAACAAAATTAAATTCAAAAAGTTTGGAATTTTTTAAACCACTTCGTTTCTTTTGCGCCACCCTGTACATGGCAAGATATCGATTGACATTCAAAATCGGGAAATAACGAGACGAGCATATAACCAATACCAGGTGTAACGTCAAGACCGCAATTGCTCATAGATAGTTAAGTATTTTCTTTTTCTTTTTATTTAATTTATTTTATTCTTAACGCAAAAGTCGATTGATAGAAAATTCAAAATTGTCAACTAACGAATGAATGAATTAAACATGAATCAACGAAATTACTACTTTATCGATTAAAATACTGTTAATTAATTACTAATTGTTTATTTTATATAAGATCAATGCAACGAAAAATGAATAAATTCCTTCCAGCAGTCGATGCTCTTATCGGTATTTGTTTAACGGACAAAGAGGTAAAAGTGATTGTCCTTATGTCTCCCTTCTCTTTAACAATATTAATTGCAGAAGATCGCACATGCTTACCACGCTCATCGACGTTAAGTCACCGCTGGTGCGCACACTTCCGGCTCTGGATAATAGAAAAATGTAATGACAAAGGTACGCGCTGTAAGTCAATCTACTCAGAGGTATCCACCCTCTCCAGGAAAGGAATTCACCGACCAGACCTTTACAAAAGTATGACACATTGCTATAATTATTATTTCACTTGATGTACGTAGCTCCTTATCCTATTTTTTATTTTATGGCACGAACTTTATAAATAATTTCTTCGTAACGCTATTATTGTCACGTAAATCATCCTGTAGATACATCGCTAACAAAGAAACTAATAATATGTTATATAATAATACAAAAAGTTATAAAAAATTAGAATCTGCAATTACCTGCACATCCATGAACACTCGAAAAAATGATCCAAGATATGGTAAGTGCGAACGCGTGTCTGTGCATACCAGCGTAAAAACTAGCTTCCAATCTGTTATAGGGATGATCGTCAAAATACATCTCGCGTGCTCCAAAAATAGCTGACAGCCCTATAGGAACAGCGATCAGCCATCCGCAAACTATATAGGGCTAAATTAAAGTCGTGTATTTACATCGTTTATCGAGTCCATGGTATACATTATAAAATCGTCCACTCACCGTCCGTATTTTGATGCTGTACGTGTGTCTCTTGGACAAGAGATAACCAAGCGCCACACCAATAATATAAGGTCCGGCTCTGGTATAAACTCTCGTGTAAATGTACAAAAAGACGTTGGCCACATCGTTTTGCTCCTTGTAATACAACATCGTTGCGGTGAATCGGTAGAAGAAAGTCAAGAGGAAGGGTAGGAAGATGGAAAGTACAAAGCCAAGGCCAATGACGATCCAAAAGAAAATCCTTCGTACTAGTTTGAGCATCGGGTAAAGAAAGATCGGCGATAACCAGATCAACTGCATATCCGTTGCCAAGTACCATGATTGAGACAAACACTGAAACATTAACGATGAAACGTTAACAAACCGATCGTAGAACTGGCCTCTCCCATTGTATATACCCTAAGGGGTGGTGATTCCAGGGAGGAGGGTTTGGGAGGCGGCCGGGGGCCAACGTAGACGTTTTAGTCTAATATTTCTAATCTTTCTAATATTTCTAATAATTTAATATTTCTGGTATTTCTAATTTCTAAAAGAACTGATCGTTGAAAACTTTGACTGATGATTTACCATATCGGGAACGTTAACATAATTGTTGACGTAGAGAAGATTGGTCCACCAATTTTCACGGCAATGATCTCGATTAGAACCGACCCAGGTATCCCAATGTGGACCACTCCCGAATTTGTAGTATATCGTAGCGTAGAAGCCAATCATCATCGCGTATGCTGGCGTTAATCTGCTTGAAAGAAATTACCACGTTGATCGGAATGTCTTTTAATATCGCAAACATTTGACTTCATCTGTCACCTTAAATAACGATGAACATAAAGACCAAAAATGTCGAACTTCCAGTTGGAAGTTTTTTCTTTCTTTAACGCTTCCGTATAAGCCAGGAGAACTCCGCTCAGCAGAAAAAACGTATCGGTGACCATGTTCCCGTTCAATACCAGCATACTACTCCAATTTTCGTGCATCTACATAATTCGACGAACGATCGAGCAAACGTTACAGCCAATCCAATAACGCTCATCTTTTTTGCAGCTTAACCGCGAGTCTAAACTCACCTTTGGAACTTGCGTAAGATCCATCTTGATACCCATCACCTCTATGTAATAAGTATGACCGTAAATGATCCAGCATATACTTAGAAAGCGCAATCCGTCCAAACAAGCGATGGAGTCTTGATGTCTGTCGGTATTGAAAAGATTCTTGCAATTCGTATAAAAGGAGAAGCTGCTGAATAAAATATATTCTTTACCTGAAAGAAACACGCGGATTTCACTTGAAGAATGGAAGGAAGAGCGACGATAGGGATAGGACGACTCACCTTTTCGGTTAAACGTACTCGGGTGTCCTTGCGACGTAATATCGAAAGTCGTGCTAGCAACAATGATCATCAAGAAGATAACTAATATCGATCTGCAATTTTATCGTGTCATTAATCAGTCGCATGATCTATGATCTAATGAACGTATGTATCTACAAACATACACGTATATCCAATCAGCGGGGTCAAGCGTCGCTCGATCGGTTTCCAAAGTGCGACAGGATGTGATCGGCACGTTTACCACGAAATCGACCCGACCTTCGACCTTCAAAGGATCCAAAGCAATTTCGAGGAACTCCTGAACCTCCGAATGATTGCAGCTCGAGGGAATACACCACATCCATTCGTAAGTGACCGTATTGCCCGATCGCCATTTTGTCGAGTTCTGAGATGGAAAAAGAAAATAAAACTCATTCGGGTCCAAAGAAGAGTAAAATAATGAACAAAGTGGATTTATCGCTTTCGCCATTTTGGGCTTTATCGACCGAGAACAAAAAGAACCTCTCGAGCCTGGAGCTCATTGTTTACCACGTTAAGACGCAGTTAATTCTTTGTTTCGTTCGAGCGTTTTACATCAACATAATTAATTATCTTTTAAGCTATGCACAGAGTGCGAGGAAATTATACGTCACAATTGTATTCTACACCTCTGGATCGGTGAAGATCTCATAGAAAAAGTTCCCGCAAAATTGTCCTTGACCTTGAAATTCAATTTCGCGTGTACAGAACTTTAGATTTATCTTTTACGTAATACGATTTTATTTTAATGGTAATAGCTGAATCGTATCTCCTAACCTTGAAGCGTTCTTCCTCTCTGTTTCTCTCTGTCTCTCTCCCTCCCTTCGTTTATTCACTCTTCAAAGTACAGTAATTTTATTAACAAGCGCGTTGCAATCAGCAGGGTCATGCCGAAGTACACATCGAGTAATGCATCGGAGCACAATCGATTACTCAATTGAGCAAGATTACCGGATTCCTCCTTCATAACTATTTATACATATTGCGTTATGCTATACTCGCTTCCTATTTAAGTATACGCCCGATAAGCGCTCGTTAAGATTATGAAAATCTAGTTGCAGAAAGAACTTTTACCAAGAAATAATAAAAATAAAAATGATTGATTAACGATTTTTTTATTAGCCAATGACTGCCGTTAATCGCTACAATATAGATAGTAATAAAAAAAAATAAAAAAATAACAGAGATGAGGAAAAGAGAGAGGGAGAGAGAGAGAGAGAGAGAGAGAGAGAGATGTATGATTTTGTTGTTTTCATTTGTATATTGAAACTTACGGAGGCCACAGCAACGTTGACGAGTAAATCACCGAGATCCAATTCTCTCGGTGCACCTGTGTCCTTGGCTATTTCGAATTGTACGGTAGCACTGCAAGACTGACCAGAGATGCCACGATCGCTTTTAACTCGTAAACATTCTTCATAATTACCCAACTGTTTATAATTACCGGTGATAATACCGCTCGGTATTTTGACGGATGCATCGTACACTGAAAAATTAAAATAACGGCAAGTGGAGTGTCTTTAAAACCTCGTCTATACTAACAGACATTTTATGTAGACTGTCTACGGACAATATCTGATGACATCGTTCAACTATTCGCGGACAATGTACTTATTGTTAGATTGTCTGTGATTGTGAGCGAGGTTGCTGTTGCGGTTTATGGAGCATATTTATTTTTCGATTTATGAAACGAGAAAGGAAAAACTATTAAACGATCCCGGAGACGTAAATTTTTAGTCGAAGGTTATCGATATGGAAACAATCATCTTACAATTAGAGAAATAGATCTGGACGAGGATGTAAAAAGTGATTTCGAAATTTTATTACAAAAAAGTTCGAAGCTCGAAAATAGAAAGAAAAGATACTAATTTACGTGCAACAATTCCTACTTCAACAAATTCACTACTACAGAGATTGCAAATTCTTTTATCTTTATTTAAATCAATAAAATTTAATATCAGAAAAATGATTCTTCTATTATCCGAAAATTCCAACATCCGAACACTTTTGTCTCCCTATTAGTTCGAATGTTGGAGGCTCTACTGTATCTATAAAAAAATTAAAAAAAAAACTCGCAATGTAATCTTGCCTCGTCATTAAAGCGGAGGCAAAGTCTCGGTACTCTTCGATAAATGGACATGTATGTAATCGGCGCTTTACGTATTCGTCGAAGGTTATTTTTCGACTTGGTTCTTTCGCATAACTTCAAGCTGTAGAATAAGCGAACGATTTAATCGTACGTACGACGCGACGTCCAGAGAAATAGAGGGAGAGACAGAGACAGAGAAGATCGATCTATTATCCACTATCGAGTAAAAAAGACAGACCCTGATACACAAGGACGGTCATCGGCACCATAGTTACTTCTTATTGACCCACTTCGTTTCTCGGCCGACACAGAAACGCGATTACGATGGTTTAAAATATTTGTTGTTTCTTGCACGCAAGAAAATGACCGTGATAGAATTAACTAACGAACGAGCGAGAAAGGGAAAGGAGAAGCTTTCGTGGAAACACTACTGCGTCGTCGATAACGAGAGGGAAAGAACGACGACCGCGGTCGTTTACCGTCTTTTACGGTGGCACGGAACTCCACTCGTGGATCTATCGGAAAATTAAGGAGGAAAAGGGGAAAAAAAGGCGCGTGCGTTGATGCACTCAGATCGGTACGCTTTTACGTATATACACGCGCGTTCCGAGCTCTCTTGCGCGTTTTCCACGTTATCGCGGGTCAACGTTTCCCCGATAATTCACGTTGATAATGAACCGCGAAAATCCACTCAGGGATTGAAAACAGTTATAATATCGGTTTCGGTTCTTGAAACAGTTACGAGAACCGAAAAAATGTTATATAATATAATATATAACCGATATTATATCGGTTCTATAACGGTTCTATAACTGTTATTTTTCGGTTCTATATCGGTTCTATTTCGGTTACTATACGATTAATTGCAATACTATGTAGAATGTAACCGTAACCGATATAGAACCGAAAAATAACAGTTATAGAACCGTTATAGAACCGATATAATATCGGTTTTCAAGAGCCGAAACCGAAACCGATATTCGCCAGAACCGATATTTCTATAACAGTTATAACATTTTTTCGGTTCTCGTAACTGTTTCAGTAAGAACCGATATATAACAGTTTGAAACAGTTATTTTCGGAACAGTTTCAATCCCTGAAATCCACGCTTCGAGAATTTTCTTTCTATCAATCCGCGAATCGTATAAATACAGGATGGCACAAAAGAAACGAACTGATTTAAACAATCCATAATTTTTTTTTTATTTAATTTTTTTTCCTTTTTCTTTTCAGACATTATAAGGTTTCAGATCAGGGAAAATAAGTATAATTATTTATTTGCATGTTGAAGTAAATGGAAAATTTGAAAATAAAATTGTTGTAAATGTTTAACGACCGTCCGCTTCTCTTGCGCCAGCCTGTATTTTATTTATCGCTAAAGAACGTTCTACATTTCGATGACAACTCCTTTTCGTTGTCCTTTTTTCCTTTGTTCAAATTTCAGCACGATCCGTTCGAGACGGAGATAATTCTTGCTTATAAGTTTCATTTGAAATGAAACAACCGCCGAGTATAATAATCGTGACGATCCTAATCAATGGAATGCGCTCGATATAATATATGTATGTACATACACGATAATTAGTTTCTTGGAAAAGGAAAACGAGCTAAGGCCGGGGTCACACGAGTTATATTGTTTTGCATGAGATCAGTCACACGAGCTACGTCCATTAATGTTGACGTACGTACAACACTGACAACGTCGGAAAACGCTAAGACGTGCGTTAAACAATTAAAGCCGACGTTGCTGCATTCTTCGTTTCTCTATACGACTAATAATTCTAATACGACTAATTCACTCATCGGTTAAGAAACTTAACTGTATCATTTTATCGATAATAACCAATAGTTTTTTTTTTAATTTTTACCACAATTTTGATATTCTATTCAAGCACGTTTACATTATAGTACTTACAGCGTGCATGTATGTTTTGAAAGTTGCAAAAGCCACGAGCCGCCGTTAGATTTAATCCTAGATTACTAATCTACCCTGTGAGAAACATTATTACTAAGTATTCGTAAAAATAACGACGTCGATTGAAAACACGAATATAATTGAAGTTTTTTCTTTATTTAACAAGAAAAGTATTTTATCGCATAAACAAATAGAACATATAAAACAACAACAACAAAATGACATTAAACAAATGTAAATTTGAATCGCTTCTAATCTAGGCGAAACCGCACGATACACTGTCGCAACATACTACGAAAAGTCAGGAAAGGGTGGTCGCGCGAAAGACACGATTTTTACTCACTTTTCAAAGCCCATGGCGTATAACGAGCGAGTTCCTCCATATAGATGGCGCTGTCGCGCTGACATTCCGGGGTACTCCATTTAGTTGGTTCAAAAGGCTTTACTAGAGCGTTTAAAAGGACCGTTTCCGGTTTGCTCGAGACACGTGCTCCTACGATCGACACCAATGTAATAATAATAAAAACTAACTTAACAAGACCGGTACGTGGAGATATGGAAAAAGAAGCTGAAGTAAAGTCGCAAGGGTTGGAAAGCCTCGATACGGTCATCTTCACTTTTCAACGAATTTTCAGATGTCCTACACATGCGTACACCGGCACGTTGAAGATCGAACTTCAAAAGAGACATAAGAGAATAGTTTCGCGCGCGTTTAGTCGCATGAACGCACGAATCCACACGAACGAGGGAAACACGGCAAAACGTAGACTGTGTGTACTGTCAATCGACGGTTTACTTATATATTGGACAACGAGGAGCTAACGAGGAGAGGAACAAGTTGCTTCGGGGAGGGGGAGGGGGGTGGTGCACGGCACTCTCGAGCGTCTCGCGTCTCTTCTTATCGATGTTGCGAGGATTACTCTTCTTACGAAGCTACTACTACCGCCGGCTAGTGATACTCGGATACTCGGAGTACGGAGAGCGAGAGCTTAAATTTGGCCGTTTATTTACCCCGCGAGATCGGTTGAATATATGAAAACTTTATCTAACTCGTTATTAACTATACCCACATTCTTATCACAACCGGTCAGTCGTATGATCGATTATGAAAGAAAGATTACATTTTTCCGAAAGGAATAGAGAGTACAGGAAACAATACGCGGGATAATTTGTAGGCAATAATGAAAAACTATTTCTACTTTTATTCTTAACAAAAACGAGCAAAAAACGGGTGCACGATGAATGCAGAATTTGAAGTAAAGCTTGAAAACCGGTCGTTTGACCAAACGTAGTACGGTTAGCGTTAAAGTAATAATGGCTCCGCCGAATAAAAATCATATCTACATAATTTCCAGCAGTCGGCGATAAACCGCGAGTCACTTTGTAGTAAAGCACGTTCGATGCCTACTCTCAAGGAGAAAGAACACATGATTCGTGATATCCGAAGAACTACGAGGCCTTAATCGGTCAAGACAAAGATTACAAAAGTATTATCGCTAATCGATAGGCGCAAAAACGATATCGGTAATTGACGAAGATGTTTACCCGAGTAAACGGTTAACGTCCTGGCTAACGAGGCGAACGATTTAACGCATTCTTCGATGGATGCACGTGCACCGTTCCACGCGTATGCCCACGCGACGATATTCCCGCGATAAGAAATTTATTGAGCGAAGACGCATATAATAATCACCTGTAAACATTCTCGAAAATGTCCTTCGAAGGAAGCAGCCGTTTAAAAAGGACAAGAGAGATACCGGGGCGGGGGGAGGGGAGGGGGGGTGCAGAAAGAAAGGCGAAATACGGAAAATATAAAAAAAGGAAGAAGAAAACGAAACATAAACAAAAGTCGTCGGAAGTGACAATAAAATTCATAATAAGGTACCGGTCGAAATCGTTCCTGTTGTTCGCTACTCGTCGACGGAACGAGCATTGAAAAGCGGGTCATCATTTTAAGCGGTAGTTAATTTTATGCCAAAGAGGAGCCACGAAATTTCGGATACGAACGGCGCGAGAAAGTCGGGAATAAAAAAGGAAGAAACTGGTTAGGCCAAAGCGAGCGATCGGCTGGAGAATTTTGATCAGCGGATCGATCACAGGCACGAAATTCGAAATCTCACCGCGGCGGTCATCGCACCTTGTCGATCGATAAATTCCTTTCGATCGATCATCGATCGAGAAACCCGGGTTATGTGTATGCTCGTGTACGCGCGCGCGCGCGCGCGCACAGACGATACG